>WNWK01005576.1:75000-118399 GCA_009830355.1 Cherax destructor
ACATCAGCAATATTCTGTTACCTTGCTCTATATAAATTATATAGTGGGAACAAAAGCAAGCTGTGTTTTTCTTCCTAACCCATCACACTGGGTGGGTTTCGTACATCAGGTGGTGAGACTTTAGTAGGGCGTTGAGGATATTGCTAAGTACTCTATTATGGGGCAGAAAAGTAGAAGAAATTATGGGGCAGAAAGATAGGGGAAATTATGGGACAGGAAGGTAGGGGAAATTATGGGGCAGAAAGGTAGGGAAAATTATGGGACAGAAAGGTAGGGGAAATTAAATGATGTTAGGCGGTGGATCTTGCATTCAACACCAGCAGTGGACCATGGAGGGTGACAGCCGCCACTGTTCACTAGATTTCATTGTTCATTCTCCTACAATCTTCACATCAACTATATTTCCTCACGTCGTAAATCTCGGGTCATGCTATACGTGTCTCACTGCTCCTACACTCGCCTCTACTCTCACATTATATAGTGAAAATTATAACTTACAACGGGTCAGCTGATCTGCAGTGCAATTCTTCAAGTGAAATTTATACAAAAAAAATATTAATGACTTTGTAAATGATCCAAGTCGGACCGAAACGTCGTGTAAACTTCTTTCTCCTATATGCGGGCTATTTGTGTATTAATGAGCTTTAATTTGGTTATTAAATGTGTAGCCCCGAGTTATCATGGGTGTTGAATATTACGATATTGCTACTGAACCTCAGATTTCAAGAAGCCGGATAGCTTTTTTTACATATAGCAGAACAGCTGGGCTGTGATGGCTATGTGGTCCTGCGGGCAGCTGGCATGAACAGCCAGGATGACCAGAGGATCAGCAGGGAAGCCTGTCACCAGTCAGGACAGCGAGGGGTGAAAGAGCTCTCTAAACCGGTCACAGGAATATCATAGTTATTGTTATATGCGAACGTATCTGCGATGTGTGGGAGTTTCTCTCAGTTCTGAGTATTCGCGACGAATTTTCGCCATTTTTTCCTGGGACGTTTCTCCTCATTCTACCCGCTGAACACATCATTCTCCTTGGGACGCTTCTTCTCATTCTACCCGTTGAGCACATCAATTTCCCTGGGACGTTTCTCCTCATTCTACCCGCTGAGCACATCATTCTCCCTGGGACGTTTCTCCTCATTCTACCCGCTCATTCTCCCTGGGACGCTTGTCTTCACTCTGCCCTTTGGCTATATCAATCGGAGCTGTCAGTTTCATTTCTCCATTCTGCGGATCTTGTACGGCTGGAAGAAACTAGTAACTAACTCAGGCATGGTGGTGTGGGCGTGGTGGTGTGGGCGTGGTGGTGTGGACATGGTGGTGTGGGCATGGTGGTGTGGGCGTCTAGCTATGCCGGTGTTTAGACTGGGAAAAGAGCCCACTTAATCTAATTGTGAATACTTGTTGTCGTTTTTGTTTCACCTTCCTTTCACTGCCCCTGTCTTGGCAATGTTTTTTTTTTTCGCCGGACAGAGGTAAGGCTCGATGAGGTGCAAGCTATCAGTGAACTTTTGAACCCAACAGCAACAGTGCTAAACAGTGAATGGTTCATGACTGACCGAAACCTCGAATATAGTTTCATCTCCAGTGTAGGTTATTTGTGAATGCCTTTCTTTGGTATGAGGACTGAGAAGAGGTACAGGTGGGGAAAGAAGAGGAGGAAAGGGGGAAGGGCTGCTAGGGGATAAGAGAGGGGGGGGGGGGTGAGGGGTCAGCTCAGCACCTGCCGCCACCACTCAAGCGTCACATTCACCTCCAGGCAAAATATTTTTTACGCGTCTTGGTTCCTCCTGCGGATGGCGTTGCCGGGGGTTCGCCCCGGGTGGCAGCCAGACTCACACCCGCTGATTACATCTTGTTTCCCTGGTCTTGTTGGCTCGCTCGCTGTCGGAACGCCATCACCCGTAGCGGACCAGCCATTACTTACCACTCATCACTCACTGCACATCACTCTTTGCAATCACCTGTCACTCATTATTCACCACCTATCATCCATCTATTATCACCCGTCACCAACCATTCATCACCCACTCCAATCAACATCCATTTATTTGGCATCGTGGTTGATAATTTGTTCTACCATTATATGTCATGTGTTATGCATTTATGCTACACACAAATATATGACCGTAAATGATAGTGAATCTAACAGCTGCTGTTTGCAGATGACACAGTGCTACTGGGAGACTCTGAAAAGAAGCCGCAAAAGGTGGTGGATTTTGGAAGGATGCGTCAAAGTAGGAAGCTGAAAGTAAACATTCTGAAGGAAGGTGTAAAGGAGGTACTGACTAATGTAATTGGAAGCAAGTGGTCTTGAAATTTAATTTGCTGAACAATAATAAGTCACAATACCGTAGCTGGAATAATTCACAAATTCACTTACGAAGTTTCGGCTCTGCATGGGCCATTGTTAAGTCACAACTGCTGAGTTGTGCTCAAAATATTGTCTCAACGTTTCGAGACTCATCAGTTTTCATCATCATATTTAAATTACAGCGCCACATAATTATTAAATAAAATATTGATGTACTTAGATGTTAATACATCAGTCACCGCATAATATAATCACTTAAAGCATCCGGTATTCACTGTCCGGGAACAGTGTTAAATGTCTATACCGTAGAGTGGATACCGGATGCAGTGAGATATTATGATATGCGGAGACTAGTACCCAAAGCTTACCCAGAGGCGGTCACCTGACCTGACTCCCTCGTTCTTACAGGTGACACCAGACTTCACTATAAATGCAGCTATTTCCTCCATAATCTACTTCAAAAAAATAATTAAATTTGGCTTACTTTTCCCATAAAATTCAAATGCAGCAGCAATTCTGATTAAAAGTGTGATAATTTGTGTATTTTTATCTAAAAAATGAAGTTTGCAGCAGTCTTCATTCCGATCGCATTTAATAATAATAATAATAATAATAATAATTTCATTTTAGCATGATACATGTTTGTACAAAGGAGTATAACAATTGGGTGTACCTGTCAAAAGCCCCTTTATATGCAGAGCCATAGTGTCGGCACAATTGTACGAGACATTTTAAGACAAACAACATTGCCAGATGTTTTTATCACCTAACGAATAAACTAAAAGCATCACCGCAGCTAATTTATTGAAGAGGAACTCAGAAGATGGTCGAAATATTTAGTTAGTCATCCTGATTGTTTTTCCAGAGTGGATTGATGTCACATTATGCAGTACGCTACTGCACTCTAGCCTCTGAATAATTTCACATGCACACAAAAAAGTGCATATGAATTTTGGAGACGACGTAGATTTGGAAGAATCTCGGAATCTATGTGTATGATTGAATGCCAATTAAAAATTCTCTTACCACTCTTCAAGGGGTGTCTTGATGTTAATGAAAGGCTCTCAGTCCAAGGAATCTGAGTCATCCTTCCTGATCCACATTCAATTTTTGAAATTGTGAAGAGAGGAGAGGAAGGGAAGGGATGTTCACTGACCCAAGAATCAACTGCGCTTACCCAGTCAGTGCCTGTGCTCTTGTTTCTTCTTAAATGAAACCAAATTAATATCTCAAAAAATTTAATCACTCTTACAAATATATCAATTAATATAAGGAATTAACTAAGTACGATTAAAAATAATAATAATAGTCTTAATACGAAGATTGTAATAACATGGGAAGGTGAGTAAAACGGGTGGAAAAAAAAATGCGTGAATGAAGGATAATTAGGATGGAGCGGAAATGAAGAGCGCAACGCAGTTGACAGGATAATTACCCTGATGGAACAATGATTAATGCAGTGTGGTGGAGATAGAGGTAGACGCAGGGTGTGAAAGTTGTGAATTGAATCACTGGGTGAGGTGTGTGGCGTTGCTGAGGATGCGCAGGGCTGTGAGGATGGTGCGCAGGGCTGTGAGGATGGTGCGCAGGGCTGTGAGGATGGTGCGCAGGGCTGTGAGGATGGTGCGCAGGGCTGAGGATGGTGCGCAGGGCTGTGAGGATGGTGCGCAGGGCTGTGAGGATGGTGCGCAGTGCTGTGAGGATGGTGCGCAGTGCTGTGAGGATGGTGCGCAGGGCTGTGAGGATGGTGCGCAGGGCTGTGAGGATGGTGCGCAGTGCTGTGAGGATGGTGCGCAGGGCTGTGAGGATGGTGCGCAGTGCTGTGAGGATGGTGCGCAGGGCTGTGAGGATGGTGCGCAGTGCTGTGAGGATGGTGCGCAGGGCTGTGAGGATGGTGCGCAGGGCTGTGAGGATGGTGCGCAGTGCTATAGAAGAATGTGAGCGGCGCAGCCGCTTAGCGCACCGGATTAATTAGGTCTTTCCTATTTAGAAATTTCAAGGTCTTAAGTAAAACAATAATTTTACGTACATAACCTATATAATAATTAAAACTTTATACAACATTAAGCATACTAACAACATACTAACAACATACTTACAACATACTAACAACATATTAACAACATAACATACTAAGAAGACAATATTAGTACCATACATAAATAACATTGGTAAATCGTTTCCTGGAGAGCGAAACGTTGCCACAATAAAATGTCACATTAGTTGCATTTGTGTCCTTTTACTTAACATATTGTCGGTAATTCTACCAATATTATTACAAAAATAATTTCGCATTGCAAAAGAGGCCTGGTCACAGACCGGGCCGCAGGGGCGTTGACCCCTGGAACTCTCTCCAGGTAAACTCCAGGTATTAATCCCCATTAAATTTTCCCTGGGACTGCCAGTAAGAGATATTATAACTTGTATACATGAGAGACATTTGAAGTGTCTCTCAGAGGCATAATGGGTATGAGAGACAATAAACTAACCATCAGATAGGGAGGGGTATAATGTGCATAAGTGGCAGTGTAAATTGCTGAAGTGTAACACATGTGTGGCATTTTAAACTGACAAACAAAAGTGTAATACATGAGTGACTGTAAATTTCCAATCAGAGGTGTAATGTGAGTGTCAGTGTAAACACGACGCTCCGATGTGAGATGTGAGCTGTCTACAGAGCTTTAGATGATAATGGCATTTTTGGGTTATCCTAGGTTCTCTACACATATGCTGCTATGTATGATAATCTATGTAAATGTATTTGTGTATACCTGAATAAACTTACTTACTTACTTACTTGGTATAATTCGCGTATCCTCCCACAGATGTTGTCTGCTGACTTGGCGCATGCGCGTACACACGCGTCCATTAAGACTACTTGCTCCTCCGACGCATTTACCTATAGGCCGGATCTTTCTTGGTGTTTGCCAGCCCACATTTTATCTTCGTATTCTCTCGCAGCCCACCGTCTTGGTCTCTAGACCTCGGTGCTCTCCAGCCCATGCTATCCCTTCGTTTTTCCTTGCAGAGCACTTCCTTGGTCTATAAACCTTTGTGTTCCTTGGTGTGTGTGTGTGTGCGTGCCGGGTGTGTGCTGGCCTCGACCCACCTCACAGTCTGTCAGTGATGCAGCTGCCCAGCCTCCGTTTCATCTTCAGCTGCCTTTGCAGCATCACCTGTCTCGCCTATCATCTCCTCCCTCACCTGCTGCATCACCTGCCTCACTTATCTCCTCCTTCTCCTCCATCAGCTGTCTACCAAAACTATTTGCTATCTTCCCCCATTTCCACCCTTTTCACTATACTACCTATCTATTCAAAGTCCCTCCGTCCGTTACATTGTCTGTCTCCTAAGATCATTTTTACTTCTCCAACCCCCCTAGATGCAATCACCCCTTTCCTGTCCTACCTGCTCTCTCCCCTTCTTATATTGCCCTACTTAGCCTTCCCCCACCTCCCCTCCACCCCCTTCTCCAGACAGACACACTAGCACCACCTGCCTTGTTGATTATACCCAGTTACATAACATGTCGCTGCCACTGATTTATTTGTGCGAGTCTGTGGTCCAGGGCCTCCTTCCTCTGTACTCTCTGATAAAGACTCCCCATCCCTTGTTCTCCGTGATCCAGACTCTTTATCCCATGTATTCTCTGGTCCAGAACCTCCATCCCCTGAACCATCTACAAATCATATTAGAAGTAAGATTAGAGCCAAAAACGGCACATGTATACCAATTTTTTCTGGCGGCCATCCTGGATTTATGCCACTTCTGCAAAATGCTAAAGGCAGTCACTGTGGCATTCTTCGGATCCTGTAAGTGAGATCCCTAAGAATAATAAATCTGAAAAAATTGTACTACCAACAAATTCAGGTTTATTTTCCTGGCTGCAGGACTCACGTCTAACGGTAGGACACAACTATAGAGATGCAGCAATCCTTTCCTAGGGAAGTCCTCAGAAAATAATCCTCATAACCTCTTACTATTGCAGCTTCATTCTCCATCTGTCCTCTTCCTACCCTACTATATATCCTCCTCCCCTCCCTCCCCATCGTTCTACAGACACAATAGTCCTCTTCCCTCCCCCTCCCTCCTCACTCAAATCCCTTCCATTTGCTCAATCTCGACAGGAAGTTGATAATTGACCTTTAACCCTGGGCAAGGAAGCCAGTTTGCCATCCGCCAATTTAATCTTTTATGAAAAGCCATCTTTATTTTTCAAATGACGGGGTTGCCCGGTATCATATATCTACACCGTGAGAACAAAATTGAGTTGAAGGGAGGTACGGTAGTTCCAGCCTGTCCTCAGAGTCATAGTTTTTTACTTTTTCGTTATAAATGGTAATTTCAATATATCAGTACAAGGACCAGCCCAGCATGGGCCAGTAAGCATTGCTCCTCCATTTTTTGAATAACATAAGGGCGTTGCCTCCAGACATACGTAACATACACACTTATATATATAAAAAAGATAATATTATCAGCGAACTTTACATACTTCCCTTGGTTATGCAGAGCATTTCAATATGTTGCATTTTGACTTGTTCGTATGCCGGAATTGATCTTACGCAAATAATTTGAATAACTCAACTCGGAGGTCAGGGTGGGTGTTCCATATTTATACACCGTGTGTACAAAATGTGATATACAGTGTTTATGGTGGTATGTTCACTCGTATGATGAGTAGCGTTGCTTGATACAGTCTTTATATCGGAAAGTTGAGAGGCAATGCCCAGAAAACTGCAATACAGTACTGTCTTCGTATCATGTTCACCCACAGGAAGAGTGGCGCTGCCTCGTGTGCTCGTCCCTCCTCGGGGGTTTATAATAAAACTCAAAATCTTTTTGCTCTTCTTTAAAACATTTCCCTTTATACTTTAAAATCTTCTTTCAGTGGATTCTCTTGTCATATTCTGGTGTCACGCTCTTGTCCACTAACTCACCACAACATATTTCCTGCGTCTTCATAAATTCTGGCAAAAACTTCGCTGAGCCGTCCACTGACGTTTATGCGTCTCAATTTTTTTTTTTACCTAAGTCATTCCCCGCCTCACTACGCTGTTGCTTCTTGCTTCACAGTTTTATTTTTTTTATATTCTTACTCCTTACTGCAGCACGTAAAGCAACAACCCGACACTTAATAAAACATTTACTTCTGACATTATTTTTTCTTGCTTTTTGTTGCGAGAAAGTGAGCCACCGTGTGGACCGTTGTGTTCACGTGACTTTCCTCCTAATTCCTTGTTGTACAATATTTACTTTTCTTGTACAGTGTCTCACAGAACGTGGCGGGGTTCGATACCCACGGAAAGCCATTGTGCTATCCACTGTACCATGCCGGCCTAGTAAGAATGAACCAACTGGATGTATTTACACTCTAAAGTTAGCATGGTCCCCACAGTGACCACAGATGCAAGTTTTTTTTTACAGATGGATCATTCCTAACGCCTTTGAAGGGACTCGACTTAGATTTAGGATATTTAACGCATGAACAGACAGCAAAACATGCACTAGAAGGGTTAATCCACCTTATAAAAACGTCATATTACCTAGGTGGAGGAAACAGTTAAATATGAGTCATGAAACGCTCATGAAAAAAACAAAATCGTATAATGAGGGGTTGACCCCGAGCCAGTAAGCGTGACTCGCGGATAACAGGTCGCATATAACGAGGGACGAGCGGAAATTAACCGAGTGAATTCGCACAAGCAGGATACGATTAAAACGATACAAGCACAAGCAGGATGCTGGTAAAACGACACACGCACAATCAGGATGTGGATTAAACGACACACGCACAAGTAGGATGAGGATAAAACGACACACGCACAAGTAGGATACAGATAAAACGACACAGGCACAAGCAGGATGTTGATTAAACGACACACGTACAAGTAGGATGCGGGTACAACGACAGACACGATCTCAGATATGCAAGGCTCATGCTCGTAGACATATAAAACTCAGAGAGATTAGACATTCAAGACTGAAAGATCTTAGCTATACAAGACGCTGGACACAGCAACACTCTTTAGGAAGCAAAAATAAAGTAGAATGTAAAGGAGCTATACTGACAGCCAGTCACGCAGTCAGCCGAGCAAAAACCAGTCAGAGAAGCCCACTAGCACGCCTACCTCAACCACCAATTTTGAGTAGGGCTCTCCGCCGTCTCCACTAGTCCTCCTGTAGTACTTTCTTCAGGAGTTAAAGCTGTGCCTTCAACTGAACTCCTCTTCCTCCCTTTCCCTTCCTGCCTTCTTCCTCCTCCTGCCTTCCTCTCCTCATCCAGCGCCCATATAAAGCTTGACACAGGAGGGTCACCAAGACCTGCATTACCGAAACGAAGTAATTGTGAGCCATCCGTTTAGGAAAGTTAGCCCTCTCATCAGCTACCATTAAAGCAAGGAGAAGTACTCACATTCCTATGGTAATCAGTGGCTACTCTCTCCGCTGGAGACCTGGAGTCCCAACCACTTGCTACTGGGACTCCAGCCACTTGTTTATGAGGCTCCAACCACTGATACTGGAAACCCAATCACTTGCTATTGGAAACCCAGTCACTTGTTACTGGGAACCCAGTCACTTGCTACTGGGAACCCAGTCACTTGCTACTGGGAACCCAGTCACTTGTTACTGGGAACCCAGTCACTTGCTACTGGGAACCCAGTCACTTGCTACTGGGAACCCAGTCACTTGTTACTGGGAACCCAGTCGTTTGCTACTGGGAACCCAGTTACTTGCTACTAGGAACGCAGTCACTTGCTACTGGGAACCCAGTCACTTGCTACTGAGGAACTCCAGTCACTTGTTACTGGTACCACAGCTCTGCTACTGGGAACCCAGTCACTTGTTACTGGGAACCCAGTCGTTTGCTACTGGGAACCCAGTTACTTGCTACTAGGAACGCAGTCACTTGCTACTGGGAACCCAGCCCCGGGCACTTATCTTGCAGTGATACATATCACATTTATCTTCGTAATACCCTTCGTTTACCAACAGCTGTTCTCCATTCCTCATACCTCTTCTTCTTCGTCTCCTCTTCCTCCTCCATTCGGTATAATTGTGTGAGGGAATTATCTCTACCACAAACTCAGGAGCACCGAGAAAGAACCAATTTGTGCTTTAATAATATTTGCCAATTACTAGACTATAACTCGATAAAAACGTGCTGGCATTACCCATAATGTGGCGAGACAGTTGTGTATTTGGCTGGGGGAGGGGGCGGTTCTCTCCCTGGGGTGCTGGGGGTGCCACCTGGCGGGGGGTCGTGAGAGAGGTGAAGCAAAGACCGACAGATGGCGCGGAGGTCGCAGGAGCAGGGAAGCAGGGGAAGGGGAGGAGGGGGAAGTTGCACCCACCCAGAGGCCAACACACACACACACACAGTACCAAGGTAGATTTTTGTAAATCCAGTCACAGAACGGGTGGGGTTCGAACCCACGGTAATCGTGCTATTACAATTTCGAGTGTCATGAGAATATATTTTTGTATTTTGACCGCCGAGGCGGCTAGTGTTTCCATCCTGTGAAGTGTAGCTTAAGAACTTGAGGCTACGTAGAAGACTTAATAACTAGGAACTATACTGGTTAACAAGAGTGTATTTAGATAAATAAAGATATAAAACGAAAAGCAACCCAAACGAGACTAATAAACTTTGAGAAGATAAGTGAGGAAATAAGGAGACTCACGATGAAACTTGACGTATAAAAGGCATTAGAACCTGAAGAAGAATCACCATGGAGGCTGAGATAACAAGCTGAAATATTTCTCAAGGTGCTCACACAAGCCTCTCAGCAAGTCACAAGTGACAGAAGAATCACCAGATAAATGGAAAACGGCCATTATAATTAAAAAATCAATAGATGATATAAGTACGATGCCATGCACTACAGAACAGTGTCTATAACGAACATACCATCTAAGACATTATGCAAAAATATTTAGGTAAAAACTAACTAATTCATCTAGAAACTCATGACAGCGTAAAAATAGCTTTAAGAATGGAAAGTCATGTCTTACAAATTTTGAAGAAGCAAATGGCAGCCTGGCGAAAACCAGATAGGAAAGACACTGACGATTAGATTAGAGGTTACTGGACTATAATAAAGCCTTTGACAAACATTACGAGTTAACAGGAAAGGCACTGGCATGGCTTCGTGAAAACTAATTAGCAAACCAAGAACTGTAGTAATGAATAACGTATCAAGAGAGACTAATAAGTGGAGTTCCCGAAGAATGACGCTTGTTCCTCATACTGTTCCTAATGTATATAAAAGATATACGAATGTAGTTATAGTAGTACCAGCAGTAACAGTAGTTGTAATGGTAGAAGCAGTAGCAGAAGTTTTTGTAGTAGTAATAGTAAAATAAAGACAGCATCAGACATGGTAGCAACTGTATCAATAACAATAGTTGTAGTAGGCAGCACCAGTAGCAGCAGCAGAGGCAGCAGTAGCAGCAGCAGAGGCAGCAGTAGCTGCAGCAGAGGCAGCAGTAGCAGCAGCAGAGGCAGCAGTAGCAGCAGCAGAGGCAGCAGTAGCTGCAGCATTAGTAATATCTAAAGTAGCATAGGCAAGCCCTTATATATGCTACATTAGCTATTGCTTCTTCAGCTACTGTTGCTGTGGCTTCTACTACTACAACCACTGTTACTGCTACCACTTCCAGTGCTGCCTTTATATTTACTATTACTACTACAGTAACAATATCTGCTGCTGCTACTACTAGTTTAACTAGTGTTACTACAACTACTTCTTTCTCTGGCACATTACAAGCACTGAAAAACAAAGCCAATTTTAGTGTTCCCACAGTTTGCGCGACCACATCACACATAAAAGAATATATAAAGACATTAAATCATAAAGGAATTTTCTTGGCGACAAAAATCTTTGATTATTCTGGTGAACCAGTTAAGCGGAAAAACTCCACAGAGACTTCAAGGAAAAAGATTTTCTTACGGGTTCAGTAGGATTAAGCCATACAATAACCTTTCGGTTTTTTTTTCCTTTCGTGTCTATGGCTCCTCGAGCTGTCGCAACTCTTAAAACTCAATTCCACCATCACCACAATGAGTCAAAAAAAAAAAAAATCTACATGCTGGTGTTATCTGTATATTCTCATGTGAAACCCAGTGAAAAAAAGTTTTTTTGTTGTTGAGGAAGCGATGGAATATGGGGAAGGGGAGGGGAAGGGGGAGGTTGTGGGTTGCGGTGAAGGGAAACAGAGCGACTCAATAAACTGGAAACTCATATATCCGGATAAGCAAGAAACGGGCCGCGCTTCCTGACAGCTGTGGTGCTCTCTTCTGTAACTGCGAATTTGTGCGCCACTTCGTAGAGAATTCTCTTATTTACCGGGCGAAATCATGGGTAAAGTCTAATAGAAGTCGTCCTGTCCTCCCCTTCATCCCCCAGTCCCACAATTGCTGAGTCGCTGACCTGAAAAAAAGTCGTTCGTTGGAAGCAGTTTGCTGGTTCGCTGTTACCAACTCGCCTCCACTCCCGCTCTGCCTCAGGCCGTGTGAACCTTGACGTGTATATCTTAGTGTCAAGGTTGTACTCACCGAGAAGTGTATGTCTCTCGGTGTAAATACGCCACAAGTTTACTTTATTTCCTATTTTAGGATTAAAGTATACTTGACTGGTGGCGGACAGGCAACAGGTGCACCATCAAGGACACGACCGTATATGTCCGTTTTGCACCCTCAGTCAACCACCTGATGACTAAAGTGCAGTGTAAGGAATAGTAATAGCAAATATAAATAAATTTAACCCTCACAGCACAAATACTTTTTTGGTACAAATGATTAGAGCTTGACTATATTATTATTATTATTATTATTATTATTATTATTATTATTATTATTATTATTATTTATCTACGAAGGAATACCTTACAGTGGATGCCCATTTTTCTTGCTTCAAGGATTTCGTTTATATCTTGGGAACTCTTCTTCCGGGACGAGGCATAGATAAAAATCCTCTAGGACAAAGAAAATGACATAACCGTCAGGACAAAACCCTTTTAGATAGTTTAAGCTAAATTTGAATAGGTTAGCTTCGATTAGGTTAGATTAAGTCTCAGTTTTTTTTCTTATTTTTTTTAGCCTATGGGGGTTTTATCCTACTTTTTTTTTGTCTCGCGGGGCTTATTCGGGTATATTTTGTCCTGGGGGGAAGGGGTGAATTTATGTCCCGCGGGGAATTAGCCCTAAGACCGATCGAGACGTGGTAGGAAATCTAGTCTGATCCGAAAGGAGGGAAGGGGATACGGCAGTAGCTAAAATTCCTTTGCTCTGATTTAGGTGAGGGCAGCTTCACTTCGTTTCAACCCACACAGAGCCCTTCACCAGCATCAAGGAACCCTGCTTGAAGGAGTCGGCTGATTGATGGCTGTTGACTAAATTGCTCTCCTCTTATATACGCCCAGCGTAGCTGGGCGTATATAAGAGTAGAGAGCCGCAGGCACTGCCAGATGCTGCCCCTAATCTACAACAAAGCTGCCTTGTTGAAAAGGCACACCATGCAAGACAAGCTTGTAGTGTGTCAATGTCTCACTTTGTGTATCGCTTTATCAAGTCGTTGTTCAAAATAATTTATTTAGAGGACAAAGATATTAGTAGTCCTACAGTTTATATTGGGACAGCTTTACCCTATGTGTTATGAGTTCATAAAGACACAATACAGTGGTCTGCATCATGACTTCATGTAGAATAAAAGACACAACATAGTGAGTGGTTTGTGTCATGACTTCATGAAGAATAAGACACAGTACCTTGACTGGAACAATTTACAAATAACCAGCTTCCTCTCCTATGTGTGCGTTATGAGGGTCACTTGATAAAGCTCCACACAGAGCGAAACATTGTCCCACTGAAAGCTTGTTCTGCAACGTGTGTTTAAAGCAACACTGTAGGCAGTAAGTCATTCGAATCCAACAAAGAAACCGTTGTTTGTGGCCACCTGAGTAAAGTTTAACGAGTATTCACTTCACTTAGGGTCATTAAGGTCGCAATTCACAGGAACGATAACATTAATAATTTTCTAATTCTTAAAATAAAGATTAAAGTAAGCGCCTAGTGTATATGGTCACATACACACCTCTCGGTGTGTGTATGTGTTCATCTTCATGTTATATATACATACATTATATATATGTAAAACAAACCACCTGGGGATGGAGATCTTTAGCTCAACATCTTTCACACTCTGCGCGTCGTCATTAGCACTGCAATGTTGCAAGGAGGAAAAAAATTCTCTCGGAGGCGAGGCGGAAGCATAAAACAATAGGCCATGTCACACTAGACTGTGACATGCCTTGACGCTTTAAGTTTCTGCCTTGCCTCAGAGAGAATTTTTTCCTCCTATCTGTTGCTAGCCTTGCAACATTGCAGTGCTCCTGACGACGCACAGAGAGTGCGATAGATCTTGACCTAAAGATCTCCATCCCCAGGTGGCTTGTTCTGTATTGTTAAGATCGCCTGTTTGCGATTGTTTTGCACACACACACACAAACACACACACACACACACACACACACATACATACATATGATAAAGCTCATGGCGCATTGAGAGTGACCCAGTAGCGGCCAGTGAAGAGGCGGGGCCAGGAGCTATGACTCGACCCCTGCAACCACAACTAGGTGAGTATATATATATATATATATATATATATATATATATATATATATATATATATATATATATATATATATATATATTTTATATACAGGGGACCCCCGGATTTCGTACTGCTCCCAACTCGAACAATTATGTAAGAGTATTTTTGTAAGAGCTTTTGTAGGTGTATTTATAGGATTAATCTAATTTACATTCGTCCTTATGGGAACAAATTCGTTTGGTAATGGCACTCGAACAGCCTTCTGGAAAGAATTATTGACGAAATCCGGGGGTCCATATATACTATGTAACATACATGTACACTATGTAACATATACACCCTTTGTAACATACACTATGTTACGTATACACCCTGTGTAACATATACACTATGTTACATATATATCCTATGTAACATACACTGTAACATGTTGGCTCTATGTGGCATATACACTTTGTGTAACATATACATTCTATGTGACATAAATACCTTGTGTAACACATACACTGCACTGCCTGACGTGTCGCGAACGTGACACGCCAGGCAGTGCAGTGTTTGAGTATGTGAAAGCTACGCTTAAATCTGCACGGTGACATCATGAATTGACATCTGTGAGGGGTTCAAAAATCTGCATAAGTTTGGCCTCATCAGTGAATCTGGTTCCTCTGACTGTTTCCGCTAGGATGACTCACACGAACTGATTGGCAAGTACGACCGTATATCCTACCCTGATCGCAGGGATGAAGGGCAAGTAATTCCGATGCTACAGCAGCATACATTAAAGGTGACGCAGGACCGGTGAGAAAGTCTCAAAGAAGAGAGCAAAGGTCGTGTGGCTGTCTTCCCTGTGCAACAGATGGCGCGCCAGTGTCAGTCAACCTGACCTCTGAACCTGTGACCCTAACACCTGCCTCGCGCTACGCTCTCGCTATTATACGAACCAAATGAAGGAAATGTAGCTGACGAAAGTGCTCACCTCTCCCCAACCATTACATACGCAATTACGCAGATAGCAGAACAAGGAGTTGGGGTGACAGTCAGTAGGCAGATGGAACATAGAATGCCAGGGAGGTGCCCGAGCGTATGAAGCCAAGAATGAATGAATTATTCAGAAAAAGTGGACACCTTGACACATACATACTTCGAGAGGTGTATATCTCTTAGTATCTTCGACTGGCGACGAACAGGTCACACATAGCCTTGATGACCCCTCGATTAGTTGATAGGCTTTAAACATAGGAAATCCACCTACTAATCAACCTCCAGGTGAAGGATAATATGACAAAATAATGGTATTTCAACCTTACCTATTTTGAGTATTCAGGCAATTATTAAACTGCCCTGATCAGACCTTTGTTAAATGACGGTCAATATAATACAAGGCCACTGCAAAACATATTGTTCATATCACCAGCAGTCAACGACGACTCGGATTCCGGTACTCGGAGACATAGGCCTAGTTTGCTGGTTGAGTAGTTCCCAGGTCACTTATGCAATTTCGGAGGGATGATTGTAGCCTTTTTTTCTTTAAGGCTTGGACATGTCTCGAAAAGACTT
Source organism: Cherax destructor (assembly GCA_009830355.1). NCBI lineage: Eukaryota > Metazoa > Arthropoda > Malacostraca > Decapoda > Parastacidae > Cherax > Cherax destructor. Next base: position 90,490 of record WNWK01005576.1, read on the forward strand.
CACGCCCATTCCTTGAAAAAGTTGCAATAGCTCATTGAGATTTTGACATTTTTTTTTTTTTTTTATATTTTATTTAAAACAGAAATTATACAAAACACAAACAAAATGATACTATTTTGACATATTGACATGACTTACAGTGTTAAGAGTTACATCTGATCAAACAGAGTTGGCGTGGCAATCATGGGTGTCTGCTGACACTGGATACCTTTGATATACCTTTGAAGAGTTTCGAGAGTATCTACTCTCTGAGCCCGGCCATGGGCCAGGCTCGTCTGGTGGTTGCCTGGTCAACCAGGCTGTTGCTGCTGGAGGCCCGCTGCCCCACATATCCATCACAGCCTGGTTGATCTGGCACCTGGTGAAGATATTTGTCCAGTTTCCTCTTGAAGGCTTCTACACTGGTTCCAGCCGTGTTTCGGATATTTTCTGGTAAGATGTTGAATAGTCTGGGACCCCGGATGTTAATACAGTGCTCCCGTATTGTCCCCACCGCACCTCTGCTCCTCACTGGGTTTATTTTACACTTTCTCCCATATCTCTCACTCCAGTATGTTGTCATGGCAGTGTGCAGATTTGGGACCAGGCCCTCAAGTACTTTCCATGTATATATTATCATGTATCTCTCTCTCCTCCGCTCCAATGAGTACATGTTCAAGACTTGAAGGCGTTCCCAATAATTTAGATGTTTCAATGGCTCAATGTGAGCCGTAAACGATCTCTGGATTTGTTCCAGCTCTGCTATTTCTCTTGCCCTGAACGGGGCCGTCAGCACTGAGCAGTATTCTAAGTGGGGGAGCACTAGCGATTTGAATAGTGTCACCATCGGCATTATTTCCCTTGTTTTGAAAGTTCTCAATACCCACCCCGTCATCTTCCTGGCTGTTGTGATCTTTGTCTTGTTATGGTCTTTAAACGACAGATCAGCAGACATAATTATTCCCAAGTCCTTTACGTGTTCCTTTCGTTCTATGTGGTGACCCTCTTGCGTTTTGTATATAGTGTTCCTCTTGAGTTCTTCATTTTTTCCATACCTAAGCAGCTGAAACTTATCACCATTGAACGTCATGTTGTTCTCCACTGCCCATTGGAAGACCCTGCTTATGTCCTCCTGGATGAAATGACCCATTGCTGACAAATGTGAAGACAGATAAAACACTGCAGAACAAGCTTTTATTGGGATAATGTTTCGCAGTGTGTAGAGCTTTCTCCCTGAAATAACATCGAGATTCTTATTGTAGCCAACATGATCCAGTGCTTGGATATGGATTAGCTGAAGTCAGACCATAGTTCTAGGCAAGTGCATTTTTTTTTTTTTACAAGCTGACTTTCAGTTATTCATTCCCTAAGCTTCTATTTATTCTCATTACCTAGCATTTTTTCTGCAATCACTTTCAATCTCTTTTGTTTCCACATCATTCTTAATTACTCCACCAACTTCTGCAACTTATTATTTTCAATATCCCCCAAAATACTGTAGTACCTGCAAACAACAACTATGATAATTCCCACTTTATATTAGGTTTAGTATCGTTCAAGACTAATCTAACAGCCACTTACTTTACAATCCTTCTATAAGGCTGTGTCCTGCCGATTAATACATTTTTTTTGTTACCAAAATAACAAAAAAACTAAACGAAATAAAACGAAAAATACCCAGGCAACACAAAAAACGATTAATTCACGTAACGTTAGGAAGACATCAGCACAATGTGCATTAAACGTTCTTTTAACAGCGATTTAAATCACGTAACGTTAGATAGACTGCAGCACAAGGTGTGCCAAACGTTTCCTTTAACGTATTAAAAATCACTAGCGCCATGGAGAATATGGCGAACTATTTATCTTGTAGTGACAGTGACAGATTATACCAACCAAGTGCTCGCGAGGAGCGACCACTCACTGTGAACTGGACACTGACTGTAAGATTAATTTGGTGAGCCTCCATCCACTTGACGCAGCCAAACCCATTTTGGTGAGTTATATAGTCCCTGACTCCTGCGTATAACCTAGCGCAACTATATACTTATTATGGGGAAGCTGCTACTACTACTACCACCACCATTACTACTACTACTTGTAGTTGCTTCCGGAGGTCACCGCCCCCGCGGCTCGGTAGCAGACCAGGCCTCCTGGTTACTAGCCGGATCGATCACCCGGCCGATCGGGAACTGATTTGAGGAATTTGTCGAGTTCCCTTTTCAAGACAGCCAGGGGTGTGTTGGTAATATCCATTATGTCTCACGAAATCGTAATGACACGATTGCAAATAAACCATAACACGGGTGGGGATAGAACCCGCGATCAGAGAGTCATAAAACTCCAGACCGACGCGCTAGCCATTATGCATGAAGGGATAATGGTGAGTCGTTGTCCCTTTACACTTATTGAACTCTCTCCCTCTCCTGCCAGGCTTCTTATGTTTATGTGTAATGATTTCGGTGTAAATATTTGAGACTAATCTTCCAGAATCTACCAGGTGTAGATTATTTTGTATCTTTCTCGCATAAGTTTTGGGGAGTGCATTTCGAGGGAATTTAGACGCTCCAAGTTGTTTAGATGCTTGACTGAATTTATACGAACTGTGAAGGTTTTCTGCCTGTTTTAGTTCTGCATTTTAGCCTGCCTTGAAGGAAGCCATTAGTGCACAGTAATATTCGTACCTAGAGAAATCAAGTGACTTGAAAAGTGTCATTGTTGACTTGGCATCTCATGTTTTGAAAGTTCTAGTTATCCAGCCTATCCAACGTACTAATAATACATTCACTGTTACTACTGCTACTCCATTCTCCTCTTCCTCCTTACCCCTATCTTCCTTTGCCTTTCATTCTCCTTCAAATTCTCCAGCTACCCTTTCCCTTCCTTCCAGTCATCTATAATTAATAACTTTATAGCGTGACTCAGCACGTGATTCTTGACTAAATTAAAGAGTAAACGACTTAAACCATTAGAGTGGCCAGGCAACCAGGACAACCACCCATCACAGTCATAATCAAATATCCGTTCTGTTTTCCCCATCCCAAACTGTCCACTCGACACCTGTAATAAGTCTTCGCTGTTGGAGTCACAATCGCGGTGAATCTTGACGAAGTAATTGAGTTTTGCGTGAAGCAGAACACGAGTCAAGAGGAAGTTGTTGGGTGGGAGTGTAGACAGTGGAAGAACAAGACTTTCCCTCGGAAGTTGTTGGGTGGGAGTGTAGACAGTGGAAGAACAAGACTTTCCCTCGGAAGTTGGGTGAGAGTGCAGACAGATAGAAAAACAAGACTTTACTTAGAAAGTTGTTAGATGAGAGTGCAGACAATGGAAGAACAAGACTTTCCTTCGTATTATTAACCATTTCGTGGCATGTGTCTCACCCTGCCCGGGATTCAACGCGAGACCTCTGGGTTGTGAGCCGAACTCCCTCCCGCTGATCACTGGAAGGGTTGCTCCACCACCTGCCCTTTCTCCTTGCCGTTCCACGGAAAAACATTGCCCCAAGTGACCTTTCCCGGGGACCTTAGCGGTGACGGTGACCTTTCCAAGGGACTAACGACGGGAGTTCTTCCTGTTGACCCTCCGTGTCACGAATCTTCTTCACTGGTTGTGTGTGTGTGTGTGTGTGTTTGTGTAGTAGTAGTAGTAGTAGTAGTAGTAGTAGTAGTAGTAGTAGTAGTAGTAGTAGTAGGTAGTAGTAGTAGCAGCAGTAGGTACTAGTTGTCAAAGGCACTTGTCGATTGACACTTGGCCTGTTGTGCGTGATACGGTTGTGTGTATGTGTGTGTGTACTCACTTAACTGCGTTTGCAGTGATCGAGTCACAGCTCCTGGCCCCTCTCCTCTGAACTCTTTCAACCGGCTTTTCTAATTTCAGGGTCCCATGATAATTACTCTAGACTAGAGTGTACATGTGTGTACTACCCTATTTGTACTCGCCTTGTGACCACGGCTCTTGATTGCATGCGACTGGTTTCACTAGTTTTTTGGGGGCTTATGAGTTCTGTCGTACCTGATCTTAAAGATGTGCATGGTGTTTGCTTCCACCACTTCGTTTAAGCCGCTCCACTTTCTGTTCGCCCTAAGGCTGACAAATTAGTTTTTAACGTCCCTGCGACTTATTTGTACCTCCTTGTTCCTATTACCCGCCTCTCACTCTATTAAGCTCAATATCTTTTATGTTAGGTAAAAGGACACAAGTGCAACTAATGTGACATTCACATTAGTTGCACTTGTGTCCTTTTACCTAACATATTGTCAGTAATTCTACCAGCATTAATACAATCTGTTATGTTGTTGTCATGTCTCCAATGATCTTTTTATTTTTTAAGGTGGTCAAGTTGAATTTTTTATTGAATCTTTAGTCTCCGTTAATAGCTGGCCATTGCAATTTCTCAGTTATTGTTTTCTTCTTCTTCTTCTTCTTCTTCTTCTTATTATTATTATTATTATTATTATTATTATTATTATTACTTTCATAGGGGAACGCAAACCCATAGGGGTTATACAGTGCCAGGAGAATGGGAGACAATAAGATTCTACTGAAGGAAAGGGAGGGCAGTTCCCATTCTTAGGATCAAGAACTCTTTACTCTTGAAGGGCCACCTAGCCACCACACACTGCTGGAGGTGCTGCTTGACATCGTTACCAACTAGGAACTACTTCAACTTAAATAATGCTGGAGGTGCTGCTTGACATCATTGCCAACTTGGCACTACTTCACCTCATACCCTGCTTGACACTGTTGCCAACTAGCCATCACTTCTACTTAAACAACAACAGAAGCGAGCAAGGACTGGTTTTACCGTTAAGGGGAAACGGTCAGAGGCGGCTCCAGCATATATAATACGCCTCTCCTCAGCGCTCAGCTAACAACCAAAAGCATCCGGGTTCAATCCCCAGGCGAGGCGATATGTATGGTACGTCACCTTAAACCTGCTGCTCTTGTTCACTTACCACTAAATAGATACGTTTCGTTGTTCTTGAGCTCTTTTAATTGTTCTTCTTCGTCGTGTTCTTCACGTTTTCTGCAAAATACGCACGACTAGCCTCGTGATGACGGGTTATCGCGGGTCCAAATGAGAATCTTAACAGGTGAGTGCTCAAGAAGCCTCAAAAGACGAACTTAATAACAAATTAAGAAGCCACTTACTCTCAAGATCTGGTGGCAGGTTCTCCCACGATAACACAGTCACCAGTTAGTTTTACCTCATCCATTAGCTGTTCCTTAACCTCTCAATCACCCACTAGCTTTCAAACACTAGCTCTCAAACACCCATTAGCTCTCCTCCTCTCCCATTAACTCTCTTCGCCCCTTGTGTCTCCCTCCCAGCGGAGGTCACATAGTTATCCTCTGGTCTCAGGTGCTGCTCACTTACGTGCGTCTCTGCACTCAGAGAAGTAGCAAGATAAGCGCATCTGCGACCGGGTAAAGATGGTTCGCATGCGTGCCTGCACCTGGCGCGGCGGCCGCAGGGGCAGGAAGGTCACCGACCCCCGCTAAGTGCCACAGGGCCAGTCTTTTTAGACACTTGGCAGTCATTCCAGGGTATGATCAGTCTTTCCAGAGCCTGGACAGTCTTTTCAGATCTAGAGCCAGTCTTCATATGCCTTTGTCAATCTTCTAGGCCTAAGCCAGTCTTTCCAGAACTTGGGCAGTCTTCTCAGGGACTGGACTGTCTTTGAAGGCACCGGACTCTCTTTCCAGGGCCTGAACTGTCTTTTCATGTACTTGACTGTCTTTTCAGGTACTGGACTGTCTTTTCAGGGGCTGAACTGTCTTTTCAGGGGCTGGACTGTTTTTTCAGGCACTGAAGTCTTTCCGCAACAGTTTAAAAGACTAAAACATTTTTTCATACCCAGTACAGTTATCAAAACAAACTGATCTTTTCTATCAGCCCCAAAGTTGTCTTTCCAAGCCTAGCAAAATAATTTTGGTCTCTCAGGCTCCTGAGACTATACATCTTGTTTTTCAGCGAGGATGATCTAGCTTTCACCCCTCACATAACACAAACACAAAGTGCTGCAGCATTGCCACATATCCTTCACGAGTCTTAGGTCTTGCGAGGACCGGTTATTTGGTAGGTCGCTAGACCCAGTGTTGACTCCTAAGCGGCTGTAGCCAATTGGGGCTTGCAGTGGCGGCATGAATTGCCTTTATGTAGCATCACTGCCTTACTGTATCTCTCTTATTACAATGAAGGTCTACAATGCAAGCCATATGAGAAATTAGACATATGTGCAACACCTAGGTTTGTTGTAGACTTTCGCTAGCCAGTGGCTTTATCAATCCAGTACAGAGATGATACGTGATGATATGTGCAACATATCATCACGTATCATCTCTTCCTATCTCTCTTACTCTCTTGCCATCATTCACCACCTTCCGCTCTCTTCCCCTTGCCATCTCTCACCTCCTCTCTCACCACCTATTTCACCTCCTCTCTCACCGTCTCTAACCACCTCTCTCACTTTATATGCTTCTTTAATAAGTTGATAGGTATATCTCCCAAAATATATATTTCCCGGCAATGCTCATGCATACTGGTGGCTTTCTTTGTGCTTAACAATAATTTATTACATGTAAACTACAGTTTGTATACTATACAAAGAAATAAAAATTTTGTTTTTGATTTTATATACCAGACCATCACTACATTATCTACCAGTTCACTACCACATGAACTACCACCACACTATCACATGAACTACCACAACACCACCACATAACCACATGAACTACCACCACACACCTTACATATTTAATTGTAAGTGTATCATGATCTCCGTAAATGATCTGGGCGATTTTTTTTCACATTATACTGCTTATGTGTTTATTTTTCCATTGTGTCGGTATTTTATACCATTTATTTCCAGTATGTAGACATATAAAACTGTAAATGATCCAAAATTATAAAACTATTATGTTTCAAAAATGTCATGTTCAACTTATGATCAAATTTCATAGCTTAAATGCTCAACTATACTTATATTGTAAACTGTCTACTATAATTCTTACCTTTTAGCCTCAAAATCCCTTACTTAATTGCTCAATGAGAAATAGTTTACCAAATATAATCTAGTACAAATGTTGAAACTTATACCTCATGTACCCTTATGTACCCTTGTGCTCCTTGTAACTCATCTAATGACCATATATACTGTTATTGCAACACATATTGTTTAATCTGATTTAATTAATTTTATAAATAAGACAAAAACATAAAACTATGTTTCAAAAATGTCATAGTCTAAATTATTCAAATTTCATAGCTTAAATACTCAACTATACTCATATTGTAAACTATCTACTAAAATTCTTACCATTTAGTTTTAAGTTAATTTTAAGTCTGCCCAAAATGCCCTGCATATTAGGGGCTTTTGGCATGTACACCTCATAACATCTCATAATAAATTGTAACTCTTTGTATCATGTCCAAATAAACTACTATTACTATTACTATAGAGACCGTACAGATGTTTGAAAAGAGTCTGAAACACGCGGCTTCGTTCCGCCTGACAAAGAGCCATAAACCGCACCGCAACCCGGAAATATTCCCTCTGCTCCTCGTCGTGATTCGAAATTAATTCTCCCACGCCAGACTACAACCCGAAGGTATGTCGGCGACCCATGACAATGCTGATTTATGACTGAAACACTATAATGAAACCCGGAGATATCGCATGAAGCACACATTGCAATGCGGAAATGGGGCAAAGAACACATTGTAACAAGGAAATATCACACCAACAACGCACTGTAGCCATGACACCATATCAGACCACTAAAGAAGAAGCGTCATACGGTGCAAGCCGTCGTAGCTCTTAAAAATCAACATTAACTCAGAATCCTTGAGGAGTCATTTATGGAACATTTAAAGCATTAATCTGACAGAACAATACCAACAATAGGTCTTCCAAGATAGGAAGGACGGTCGAAAACTGACTACCTTTGTGTGGCTAGACTCTGCGTGTATACAAACTACGTCCAAAGTGACAGAATGGAACATAAATACAGTCATTACGGTCCAGGTAGCAATTAGAATCCCGGGTCTTCCTTGGGTATACAGAGGAGCAGTAGCATAAGAGAGGGGAGGGGGACAGGAACAGGAACATGTAATCCGTCTCAGGTGAGTGCTCACTGTAACGTACCTCAGACTGCTGGCTGTCTGCCTGACTTGTTTGTCTTCGTTTCTCTCTCTCTCTCTCTCTCTCTCTCTCTCTCTCTCTCTCTCTCTCTCTCTCTCTCTCTCTCTCTCTCTGCATAGATCAGGTTAAGGTTCCTGACTTTATTTACAAGCTAAGAGATGTTACTTACATCAGAGCTCTCTCTCTCTCTCTCTCTCTCTCTTTCTCTCCCTCAATACCTCCCAATAGCTCCCTTAAGGTTTACTTTACTAATAGCAGGGGTGTAAGAAATATGATAGATGAGCTAAGATTAATTGCAAGTGCAGGAAGCATACATATTATTGCTATAACAGAGACCTGGCTCAATCTGAAAGATAGAGAAATGCCTTCTGAAGGTCACATACAAGGCTATAAATTATTCCACACTGATAAGGTCAACAGGAAGGTTGGACAATTTAAATTGTTGTGTTAGACAAGATATAAAATTTGAAGTGTCAGCCACTGAATCTGCTTGGTTACAGCTTCTCGAGGATCGTGAAAAACTAATCATGGGTGTGATTTACAGGCCCTCAAACCTTGATAGGGAGTGCAGTAAACTTCTATGGGACGAAATTCGTAAGGCATCTACATACGAAAAAGTTGTGCTAATGGGAGATTTTAACTTTAGACAAATTGACTGGAGCAATTTGACAGGAAATTTAGAGTCAAGTGACTTTCTTGATACGATTCAGGATTGTTTTTAAAACAGTTTGTGACAGAACCAACTAGAGGAAATAACCTGATTGACTTGGTTCTTGCCAGCAGGGAATCTTTAATTAATAATCTTGAGGTTAATGATGAGCTTGGGGAAATTGATCACAAATCAATCAGTTTTAATATATCATGGAATTACCCTAATAATGGTAATCAAGTCTCTGTCCTTGACTTCCACTTGGCTGATTTCATAGGACTGAGAAATTACCTGGGTGGGCTGAGCTGGAATAACCTGACTATGGGTCAGGTAGGTGGTGATGGTTGCCGATATGACGTTTTCCAGAGCATAGTTCTAGCTGCTCAGACAACTTATGTTCCAAAAAAGGGAAATCAGATCAAACAAAAATGATCCTAAATGGATGAACAATAGATTAAAACATCTCAATGATCAAAAGAGAGGCATATATAGGTGAATCAAAAGAGGAGAGGGGCAGTTAAGAAATCAATATATTCAATTAAAGAGAAAAATAAAAAAAGGGAATAAGAAAAAGCAAAAAGAGATTATGAGGTTAAAGTTGCAAGAGAATCGAAGACTAACCCAAAAGGATTCTTTCAGGTATATAGAAGTAAGATTAGGAACAAGATAGGCACACTCAAAAGTTACTTGGGTCAGCTCACCGACAGTGATAAGGAAATGTGTAGCATTTTTAACACTTACTTCCTCTCAGTTTTTACACAGGAAGATACTAGCGATATTCCAGAAATAATAAATTATGAAGAACAGGACGATAATAAACTATGCACGATTAGGGTCACAAGTGACATGGTCCTTAGACAATTAGATAAATTAAAACCTAACAAATCCCCAGGCCCTGATGAACTGTACGGAAGGGTTCTAAAGGAATGTAAAGAGGCGCTTAGCAAACCTTTGGCTAATCTTTTCAACATATCACTACAAACTGGTATAGTGTCAGATAAGTGGAAAATGGCAAATGTGATACCTATTTTCAAAGCAGGTGACAGGTCTTTAGCTTCGAACTATAGACCAATAAGCCTAACCTCCATAGTGGGAAAATTTATGTAATCAATAATTGCCGAGGCAATTCGTAGCCATTTTGAAAAGCATAAATTGATCAACGAATCTCAGCACAGTTTTACAAAAGGGCATTCCTGCCTTACGAATTTACTAACTTTTTTCATTAAGGTAATTGAGGAGGTAATCATGGTAATCAATATATTGTATATATGGACTTCAGTAAGGCTTTTGATAGAGTCCCACATCGGAGACTATTGAGGAAAATTAAGGCACAAGGAATAGGAAAAAAAAATTCCTGGATAGAGGCATGGTTGACAAATAGGCAGTAGAGAGTTTGCATAAATGGGGAGAAATCAGAATGGGGAAGCGTCACGAGCGGTGTTACACAGGGGTCAGTGTTGGGCCCCTTGTTGTTCACAATCTACATAAACGACATAGATGAGGGTATAATTAGTGACATAAGTTTGCCGATGACACCTAAATAGGCCGTCGAATTCATTCTGACGAGGACATTAGAGCACTCCAGGAAGATTTGAATAGACTGATGCAGTGGTCGGAGAAGTGGCAGATGCAGTTTAATATAGACAAATGCAAAGTTCTAAACATTGGACAGGAAAGTAACCATGCCACATATAATCTAAATAATGTAGATCTTAATATTACTGATTGAGAAAAGGATTTGGGAGTTCTGGTTAGCAGTAATCTAAAACCAAGACAACAGTGCATAAGTGTTCGCAAAAAAGAGAACAGAATCCTTGGCTTCATATCAAAAAGAATAAATAATAGGAGTCCTCAGGTTGTTCTTCAACTCTATATATCCTTGGTTAGGCCTAATCAAGATTATGCTGCCAAGTTTTGGTCACCGTATTACAAAATGGATATAAATGCTCTGGAAAACGTACAAAGGAGGATGACAAAGTTGATCCCATGTATCAGAAATCTTCCATATGAGGATAGGCGTAGAAGTAGGGAAGATATGATTGAGGTATATATATGGAAAACAGGAATAAATAAAGGGGACGTAAATAGCGTGCTAAAAATATCTAGCATACACACACAACCCGCACATATAAAAAAGAGAGGAGCTTACGACGACGTTTCGGTCCGACTTGGACCATTTACAAAGTCACACTAACACACAGGACAGGAGGAAGGGGTATTTATAGGCAGGCAGACAGGTGAGGGCACAAGAAAATGGTGGAGGGGTAATAATGGAGGTAGTAGTGGTAGTAGTAGTAGTAGCGGAGACAGTCATATTCTAGGAAAGGAGCACTGCAATGAAGCTGGCGGCCCGCATAGGGTGAGGACAACAACACAGAGGGGAAAAATGAAAATAAAATAAAGAAGGATAAATACAAGGCAAAAGAAAAGAAAGAAAACACAGAGGAGAAAGGAGAAAGAGAAGAAGGGGAAAGAGATAGAAGGGAAAGGAATCAGGTTAAGTCACGGGTGTTCTGAAGTTTGGAGCATTTAACAATGTAATGGGAGAGGAAAGCATCTACAGAGACAAAGCTAGGGCTAAGATTCATACAGGGAAAGTTGTGTATAAGGGAGGATTCAACCAGACGGCGACTGTGAAAGTTTGACGTAGGATAGACAGTTTTAGCAGAAGACCAATCAATAGGATGACTGTGATCTCTGACATGACAGAAAAGAGCATTATTAGTGTCGGCAAGCCTAACACTATTTTTGTGCTCCCTAAGTCTGTCAGAAAGAGATCGGCCAGGTTCTCCAAAGTACTGAAGAGGACAAGAGGAGCAAGAAATAGAGTAGACACCAGGAGAATCTATAGAAGGAGGGGAGGTATGAATTAGATTAGTGCGAAGAGTGTTAGTCTGGCGAAAGGTAAGTTTGATGTCTAATGAACTTAGACAGACTAACACTCTTCGCACTAATCTAGTTCTCTTGGTTCATCCACATCAACCACCACCATGCTGCGTGCTGTCCTCACAGGATCATAATCTCCAGACCTACGGTGCTGAACACACCAACTCCAAGGCCATACGATCCCCATCGGGGAGAGGAACCTCTACCTCAACTAAAAGCTTGTACCAAGATGAATTATTCCAACAGAATCAAGATTAAACCTTCCAGTGGAACGGTTAATGACTCATCCAAGCTTGCTCTTGCTGTGGCCGTCAGGGGCGGCTTACATGTCAAGATCAATACCATCCTAACACTCCAAGAAACCTTCATTGTTGTATGTGAAGACGATGTTGAGGCTGAAAAGTTACTAACCTCTTCTGCTTTGTCCACTCTATCAGACCGTGGCTTCAAAGTCATGTCCTCTCCTGCCATACGGGCTAAGAGGACTTGACAAACTGATTACCACACAACCTGTTGAAGACCTAAAGACCTCCATTGAAGAACAAAATCCCTGGGCTTCAGTGGAAAGCATCACCAAGATTCCTACTGCCTCCTCCATGCTAAAAATCACTTTTACTGATGTGTCAATGGCTGCCCAAGCTATGGCTGAAGGCCTGGCCATATACTACTACTTTATTAACTCCTCTCATATTGAAGCTGAGTTGCTACTCTTACCTACACTCTACAAAAGACTGCCCCACAAAAAACAAAAAGTTCTTCTCTACCTGCGGGTCTGAAGGCCACGATTCTAAGACTTGCACTTCCACTGCCCCACTTAAGTGTCTCAACTGCAAAAACAATCATCATAATCTCGCTGCAAAGTGTCCCACTCGTCGAGAAATTCTGAAAAAATCCCAGGAAGCAGAACAGAAGAAGACACCTTCCAAGTCACCTACTTATGCTGCCATCACCAAACTCCAGGACGACACTACAAAACTTAAAAGCTACCCAACCCTCCACCACCGCTCCACCAGCTTGTGAACCTACGAAAATTCATTACTGTATGCTATATGCACACATGCATAATATATCGATACCAGGTTCCTTCAACACTGTTATTAACGAGCTCTTCCAATTGAATAATATGCCAAACTTTACTTTTCCAGACTCTCCACCATCTGCCGACATCATGAAGCTCACCAAAGATTTTGGCAATGTCACAACACCTGAAATTCCATCTCCAAGAAACAGCCAATCAGCTACTTCCAACTTCACCACCGCTGTGGACCAATCAGCAACCTTACCTGACCCACCTGTGTCTTCCACCTCCTCTGCTACTACTAATGAACCACCTGCTCCTTCTCCAACTCAACCACCAAAAGCCAAGAAAGCCAAGACACTCCCTTCTGAAAATCCACCTCAAGATACTCCAAGACTTGAAGAAATGGAACAGGAAACAATATTCAGACCAACTGAACCCCTCACTTTCTACACATATAATCTTCACACCCCGACGCTATATGCACCTCAGGCCGTCTATTCCATGCGTCATGGTAGTATCAAGTACACTGTTGCTCCTGGCTGCCCTCACCACACTGAAACAGCACTAATTGAAGACTTAGAAAAAGACAAAACCTTGATCAAACTTACTGTATTGTCAAAACCAGCTTTCAGAAGACTTCAAAATGGTTCTACGACAAGAACGTAAAACTAAACAAGAACACAGATATGAAGAGTTTTCTATCCACCAATCACCGATGATCCTGTCTCCTCTCTGCATACTTAACGACCAATCATATTGAAGCATGCCTCCTCCGCCTCCCGCCGATCTCCAGCAACCATTTACCGACCAGTTCTACACATCCACCACCATGATGCAGCCTGCACAGCTTGCCGACATCGCCCATATCGCCAGCCAGCCTGATCTCTCCAGCTCTATCCCACGATCGCCTCAGCTGCTGGGTTAAGCCCTGGCTCTATCTCTACGACTAAGAACACTCCTCTCCAGTGCTACTCTTCGTCTGTCCCGTCTTCCCCGTTCATCCCATTGGGATCTTACTTGAACTCGTTCGTTCGTTCGTACACCACTCATTATTCTTTCAAACCCTCAATCAGAACAAGAAGATTAATTATCTGCTACCACAACCGCTTCCTCTACAACACACATAGATTTAATCAAGTCCGATTAGATCTCACTTACCTCAGAAACAAGACCAAGACCACAACTCTCATTGGTCACAGCTCATACTACAAGCAGACAAACAGCGAATTAAAAACTCCAAAGCCTTCTGGAACTTTATAAAAAAAATCAGAGGTACCACTCCCACCAACAAATTCAAACACATCACCCACAACAACACACACATCTCAGACCCGCAGGCTGCTACAAACATCTTCAAACACATCTGGGAGAACATCTTCCACCCTCACCCACCCCACCCTAACGCCATCCAACATATTCAGAACATAGAACACTGGAACACTACACAGACACACGAAACAACACCAGACAGCCACATCCATCTGGACTCCCTTACCTCCTCCCAAGAACTCGACACTCCTTTCACCAACACAGACATTAAAACTCTCCTCAGACACCTTCCTCCCAAGGCTCCTGGTGCCTCTGGCCTAAACCATATTATCCTAAAACACCTTCCTGACTCTATCATTACTTCCTACACAAACCTCCTCAATGCCTCCCTTGCTTCTGGTTACTTCCCTTCACTCTTCAAAGCTGCTACCGCTATCCTCCTTCCCAAACCCAATAAAGACCACTCTGACCCTAGAAACTATCGCCCTATCAGCCTCCTCGAAACATTAGGAAAACTCTTTGAAAAATTCATCAACCATCGTCTTCGCAGATACCTGGAACACAACTCACTTCTTTCTGACGGCCAGTTTGGCTTCAGAACTCGCAGATCTACACAGGATGCCATTAACATCATTCTAAACTACATCCACATAAACACAAAACAAAGAAACAGGACAGCCCTGGTTGCAAAAGACGTTGATAAAGCTTTTGACACTGTCTGGCATGTAGGGCTCAAACACAAACTCTGCACTAACTTTAACCTGCCTCTCACTACTCGTAAACTCCTCTGCAACTTCCTTGACGACCGCACCATGAGAATCAAATTCCAAGGCTGCTACTCTGACTACTTCACACTAAATGCTGGAGTACCCCAGGGATCTGTCCTCTCCCCCTACCCTCTACATTTTATACACTAACGACATTCCAACACCTGTATACCACAACTCCATCACACTAGCCTATGCAGACGACATTACACAACTCATCACTCACGCCAATATAGATACACTCTCACACAAAACACAGAATGAGGTCGACGGGATTGCCTTCTGGGAACAAAAATGGAGGATCAAAACCAATGCAGGTAAATCCAGCATTACATATTTTAGCTATAGGAAACGTGATCCTCCATTACCTGTCGAGCTCAGAACAGCTGACACCCGCACCTACATCCCCATCACACAATCTGTCACAGTCCTTGGCATTAATCTTGATTCTTGACTACCTTCTTTGCTTACACAGACACATTCACTCAAAGCATGCAGTAGCTAGTAAGGCCCTTGCGGGCGTCTACAAGCTGCAATATACCTCCCAACGCACCAAACTACACCTCTATAAATCCCTAATACGCCCTCTGATAACTTACTCTCCTCTAGCCCTATCTCTTGCAGCCAAAACAAACTTACTTAAACTGCAGTGTGTCCAGAACAAGGCTCTGCGCTGGGTGCTTGATGTCAGATGGGAGGACTTCGCCACAAGCGAGTCTCTCCATGCCCAGTTAGACATCCCTGGGCTGAATCTGTACTGGAAGACTCTCAGTGACAGACAGATAGACAAACATAAGAACATAAGAAAGGAGGAACACTGCAGCAGGCCTGTTGGCCCATACTAGGCAGGTCCTTCACAATCCGTCCCACTAACAGAATATTTGCTCAACCCAATTTTCAATGCTACCCAAGAAATAAGCTTTGACAATTCTACCCACTCATGCGCGAGTCCCACTCAAATCCAACCCCTCTCACTCATGAATTTATCCAACCTAAATTTGAAACTACCCAAGGTCCTAGCTTCAATAACCCTACTAGGCAGACTGTTCCACTCATCAACTACCCTATTTCCAAACCAATACTTTCCTATATCCTTTCTAAATCTAAACTTATCTAACTTGAATCCATTATTGCGGGTTCTCTCTTGGAGAGATATCCTCAAGACCTTATTTATATCCCCTTTGTTAATACCCATTTTCCACTTGTATACCTCGATCATGTCTCCCCTCATTCTACGTCTTACAAGTGAATGTAATTTTAGGGTCTTCAATCTTTCTTCGTAAGGAAGATTTCTAATGCTATGTATTAATTTAGTCATTCTACGCTGAATGTTTTCTAACGAATTTATGTCCATTCTGTAATATGGAGACCAGAACTGAGCTGCGTAATCTAGGTGAGGCCTTACTAATGATGTATAAAGCTGTAATATAACCTCTGGACTTCTGTTGCTAACACTTCTTGATATAAATCCCAGTAATCTATTTGCCTTATTACGTACGCTTAGGCATTGCTGTCTTGGTTTAAGGTTGCTGCTTACCATCACCCCCAAGTCCTTCTCGCAATCTGTATGGCTAAGTTCTACGTTATTTAACTTATAAGTGCTTGGGTTATGGACACTCCCGAGCTTCAGAACCTTGCATTTATCTACATTGAACTGCATCTGCCACTTTTCTGACCACGAATTAAGTTTGTCTAAATCTTCCTGAAGTTCTATGACATCTATGTTTGAATCAATTATCCTACCTATCTTCGTGTCGTCGGCGAATTTGCTCATATCACTAGTAATTCCCTCATCAAGGTCATTGATATATATTATAAATAACAATGGGCCTAAGACTGATCCCTGTGGAACACCACTTGTTACCAGTCCCCATTCGGATTTAACCCCATTTATGCACACTCTCTGCTTCCTATAGGTGAGCCATGACTCGATCCATGACAGCACTTTTCCCCCAATGCCATGAGCTGCCACTTTCTTTAACAGTCTCTGGTGCGGTACTCTATCAAAAGCCTTACTAAAGTCTAAATAAACAATATCGAATTCTTTATCGTGATCAACAGCCTCAAAAGCTTTACTGAAGAAGGTGGTGGTGGACCTGACTTAACTCAGTGGTGGACCTGACTTAACTCAGTGGTGGACCTGACTTAACTCAGTGGTGGACCTGACTTAACTCAGTGAAGACGTGTCTTGTGTGCTCTCTGTCAATCTGAAGAAGATGTCCTCTCTTGAGCTACTCTACCAGCAGTCAGAAGAAGAACTGAGGGTAGCTAAGCTTGAGATACAGCGACTGACTGAGGAAAACAAGAGGATTCGTAGTAATCCTCCTGTTGAGAATCCTCAAGCCAGGAAAGGAACCTGGACAGTGGCTAAAACGCATGGGACAAAGTTAAGGCTCAAGAGGACGGGTGGAGAGGTAGAAACAACGAAGACCCAGGAGAATGTTGTGGAAACATCGAACCCATTCTCCGTGCTACCCGATGAATGTGAGTCGACTTCTGGGAGCGTCACGACGAAAGACACAAAGGAAGGTAAAAACATTGTTGTTGTTGGGGACAGTCAGGTTAGGTACATGGATAGGGCTTTCTGTTTGATTGATAGGAGTAGGAGACAGAGGGTTTGCTTCCCTGGGGCTGGGATGGAGGATATTGTTAGCCGTCTGGACGACATCATGAGAGGTAATGGGAGCAATCCTATTATCTGTCTCAGTGCTGGAGGCAACGATGTTGGCAGACGTAGGAGTGAGGACCTGACTAGCAGGTTTAGGTCAGCAATAGACATAATTAGGAAGAAGGGTGGGAACCCTGTCATATGTGGTATTTTGCCAAGGAGAGGAGTTGGAAATGAATGGCTGTCCAGGGCAATTGGTGTCAATTGCTGGCTGGACAAATACTGTAAGGAAAATTCAGTAACATTCATTGACAACTGGGACCTCTTCTATGGCAGAAATGACATGTATGCCAGGGATGGGGTTCACTTATCCAGGTCTGGGGTGGGGGCACTGGCAACTGCAGTGGAGGGAGCTGTTAGGGCTTTAAACTAGAAATAGTTAGTGGTATGGGTTTTGGGGGAAAACAGAGAAGTCCCAGTGTAGTAATATTATAAGTTGTAGGAGAACTAGTAATAGGCAGAATAAGGTGGATAGTGGAAAGCTAGTGACACTAGATGACAAGGACAGTAATAGGTATAGTGGAAAACAGAGATGAGCAGGAAGGGTAAAGAGAAAGGAGGGTCTCTAAATATATATTACACCAATAGTCGTAGTGCTAGGAATAAGATGGACGAGTTGAGATTAGTTGCAAGTACGGGTAATATTGATGTTTTTGCAATAACTGAAACATGGTTTAATATGAAAAATCGGGACTTGCCTGCCGAATGTCACATTCAGGGTTTTAAATTGTTCCAAGTAGACAGAAGTATCGGGAAAGGGGTGGGGTGGCACTCTATGTCCGTGATCATTTAAATTGTTGCATAAAAACGGGTATAAAGTCTGAATTAACACATACAGAGTCTGTCTGGATAGAATTTTCAGAGGGTGTGAAAAATTGATTTTAGGCGTGATTTACCGTCCTCCAAACTTAGATAGGGAACAAGGAAGACTACTTTGGGAGGAAATTGTTAAGGCCACAAGACACGATAACGTAGTAATTATAGGGGACTTTAACTTTAGTCAGATTGATTGGAATTTCATGACAGGGAATTTAGAATCTAACGACTTTTTAGAAGTAGTTCAGGATTGCTTTTGAAGCAGTTTGTAACAGAACCTACAAGGGAAATAACCTACTTGACTTGGTTCTGGCAAGCAAGAAACCCTTGTTAATAATTTAGAAATTACAGAGGAACTCGGCTCAAGCGACCACAAGTCAATTACCTTTAGCATTGAATGGATGTATGATAGTAGGGATAATTCAGTAATGGTCCCAGATTTTCGCTTAGCAGATTATAATGGACTTAGAGAACACTTATCAACTGTGGACTGGGGTGAAGAAGAGAGGTATCAATATGACAGTTTTCTTAACACTATACAGGCTGCCCAAAGAACATTTATCCCGTATAAAGAAATTAGATCAAGTAGAAATGACCCAAAATGGATGAATAATAGGCTCAAATATCTTTTAGGGCAGAAGAAAGGAATTTATAGGCGCATAAAAGAGGTGAGGGTCATCTTATAAATCAGTATACTGACATTAAGAGGGACGTTAAAAGGGAATAAGAAAAGCTAAACGGGACTATGAAATTAAAGTTGCTAGGGATTCAAAACTAACCCAAAAGTTTTTCCAGGTTTATAGAACAAAAGTTAGGGATAAGATAGGTCCCCTTAAAAATAACTTTGGGCATCTTACTGACAAGGAGAATGATATGTGCTCTATTTTTAATAATTATTTTCTCTCGGTTTTCACACAGGAAGACATTAATAATATCCCAGTAATTAATTTTTACAGAGGCCCAGAAGAAGATAAATTATGTAATATCACAGTCACTAGCGAAATGATTATGAAACAGCTGGACCGACTGAAACAAAATAAATCGCCGGGTCCTGATGAGCTTTTTGCAAGGGTTCTTAAGGAATGCAAATGGAACTCTGTGAACCAATATCTAACATTTTTAATTTATCTCTTCAAACAGGTGTAGTGTCTGATATGTGGAAGATGGCTAATGTAATTCCTATTTTTAAAGCAGGGGACAAGTCACTACCGTCAAACTACGCCCAATAAGCCTGACCTCAATTGTAGGCAAATTACTAGAGTCAATTATAGCTGATATTATTAGAAGCCATCTAGATAACCATAATTTGATTAATGATACCCAGCATGGATTCACGAGGGCCGTTCCTGCCTATCTAATTTATTAACCTTCTTCAGTAAAGCTTTTGAGGCTGTTGATCACGATAAAGAATTCGATATTGTTTATTTAGACTTTAGTAAGGCTTTTGATAGAGTACCGCACCAGAGACTGTTAAAGAAAGTGGCAGCTCATGGCATTGGGGAAAAGTGCTGTCATGGATCGAGTCATGGCTCACCAATAGGAAGCAGAGAGTGTGCATAAATGGGGTTAAATCCGAATGGGGACTTGTAACAAGTGGTGTTCCACAGGGATCAGTCTTAGGCCCATTGTTATTTATAATATATATCAATGACCTTGATGAGGGAATTACTAGTGATATGAGCAAATTCGCCGACGACACGAAGATAGGTAGGATAATTGATTCAAACATAGATGTCATAGAACTTCAGGAAGATTTAGACAAACTTAATTCGTGGTCAGAAAAGTGGCAGATGCAGTTCAATGTAGATAAATGCAAGGTTCTGAAGCTCGGAGTGTCCATAACCCAAGCACTTATAAGTTAAATAACGTAGAACTTAGCCATACAGATTGCGAGAAGGACTTGGGGTGATGGTAAGCAGCAACCTTAAACCAAGACAGCAATGCCTAAGCGTACGTAATAAGGCAAATAGATTACTGGATATATATCAAGAAGTGTTAGCAACAGAAGTCCAGAGGTTATATTACAGCTTTATACATCATTAGTAAGGCCTCACCTAGATTACGCAGCTCAGTTCTGGTCTCCATATTACAGAATGGACATAAATTCGTTAGAAAACATTCAGCGTAGAATGACTAAATTAATACATAGCATTAGAAATCTTCCTTACGAAGAAAGATTGAAGACCCTAAAATTACATTCACTTGTAAGACGTAGAATGAGGGAGACATGATCGAGGTATACAAGTGGAAAATGGGTATTAACAAAGGGGATATAAATAAGGTCTTGAGGATATCTCTCCAAGAGAGAACCCGCAATAATGGATTCAAGTTAGATAAGTTTAGATTTAGAAAGGATATAGGAAAGTATTGGTTTGGAAATAGGGTAGTTGATGAGTGGAACAGTCTGCCTAGTAGGGTTATTGAAGCTAGGACCTTGGGTAGTTTCAAATTTAGGTTGGATAAATTCATGAGTGAGAGGGGTTGGATTTGAGTGGGACTCGCGCATGAGTGGGTAGAATTGTCAAAGCTTATTTCTTGGGTAGCATTGAAAATTGGGTTGAGCAAATATTCTGTTAGTGGGACGGATTGTGCAGGACCTGCCTAGTATGGGCCAACAGGCCTGCTGCAGTGTTCCTCCTTTCTTATGTTCTTATGTTCTTAGATAGGCAGGAACGGCCCCTCGTGAATCCATGCTGGGTATCATTAATCAAATTATGGTTATCTAGATGGCTTTGTTCCACAGGGATCAGTCTTAGGCCCATTGTTATTTATAATATATATCAATGACCTTGATGAGGGAATTACTAGTGATATGAGCAAATTCGCCGACGACACGAAGATAGGTAGGATAATTGATTCAAACATAGATGTCATAGAACTTCAGGAAGATTTAGACAAACTTAATTCGTGGTCAGAAAAGTGGCAGATGCAGTTCAATGTAGATAAATGCAAGGTTCTGAAGCTCGGGAGTGTCCATAACCCAAGCACTTATAAGTTAAATAACGTAGAACTTAGCCATACAGATTGCGAGAAGGACTTGGGGGTGATGGTAAGCAGCAACCTTAAACCAAGACAGCAATGCCTAAGCGTACGTAATAAGGCAAATAGATTACTGGGATTTATATCAAGAAGTGTTAGCAACAGAAGTCCAGAGGTTATATTACAGCTTTATACATCATTAGTAAGGCCTCACCTAGATTACGCAGCTCAGTTCTGGTCTCCATATTACAGAATGGACATAAATTCGTTAGAAAACATTCAGCGTAGAATGACTAAATTAATACATAGCATTAGAAATCTTCCTTACGAAGAAAGATTGAAGACCCTAAAATTACATTCACTTGTAAGACGTAGAATGAGGGGAGACATGATCGAGGTATACAAGTGGAAAATGGGTATTAACAAAGGGGATATAAATAAGGTCTTGAGGATATCTCTCCAAGAGAGAACCCGCAATAATGGATTCAAGTTAGATAAGTTTAGATTTAGAAAGGATATAGGAAAGTATTGGTTTGGAAATAGGGTAGTTGATGAGTGGAACAGTCTGCCTAGTAGGGTTATTGAAGCTAGGACCTTGGGTAGTTTCAAATTTAGGTTGGATAAATTCATGAGTGAGAGGGGTTGGATTTGAGTGGGACTCAGCATGAGTGGGTAGAATTGTCAAGCTTATTTCTTGGGTAGCTTTGAAAATTGGGTTGAGCAAATATTCTGTTAGTGGGACGGATTGTGAAGGACCTGCCTAGTATGGGCCAACAGGCCTGCTGCAGTGTTCCTCCTTTCTTATGTTCTTATGTTCTTATATCAGCTATAATTGACTCTAGTAATTTGAAGGTAGTGACTTGTCCCCTGCTTTAAAAATAGGAATTACATTAGCCATCTTCCACATATCAGACACTACACCTGTTTGAAGAGATAAATTAAAAATGTTAGATATTGGTTCACAGAGTTCCATTTTGCATTCCTTAAGAACCCTTGCAAAAAGCTCATCAGGACCCGGCGATTTATTTTGTTTCAGTCGGTCCAGCTGTTTCATAATCATTTCGCTAGTGACTGTGATATTACATAATTTATCTTCTTCTGGGCCTCTGTAAAAATTAATTACTGGGATATTATTAATGTCTTCCTGTGTGAAAACCGAGAGAAAATAATTATTAAAAATAGAGCACATATCATTCTCCTTGTCAGTAAGATGCCCAAAGTTATTTTTAAGGGACCTATCTTATCCCTAACTTTTGTTCTATAAACCTGGAAAAACTTTTGGGTTAGTTTTTGAATCCTAGCAACTTTAATTTCATAGTCCCGTTTAGCTTTTCTTATTCCCTTTTAACGTCCCTCTTAATGTCAGTATACTGATTTATAAGATGACCCTCACCTCTTTTATGCGCCTATAAATTCCTTTCTTCTGCCTAAAAGATATTTGAGCCTATTATTCATCCATTTTGGGTCATTTCTACTTGATCTAATTTCTTTATACGGATAAATGTTTTTGGGCAGCCTGTATAGTGTTAAGAAAACTGTCATATTGATACCTCTCTTCTTCACCCCAGTCCACAGTTGATAAGTGTTCTCTAAGTCCATTATAATCTGCTAAGCGAAAATCTGGGACCATTACTGAATTATCCCTACTATCATACATCCATTCAATGCTAAAGGTAATTGATTTGTGGTAGCAGGCCGAGTTCCTCTGTAATTTCTCCTTGAAGAAGACATTCGCAGACCCACAAACCAACACAACCTTTTCTATTCCTTGTATGAACCTGCTCCTAACCCTATTTACAAATAACCTTTGGATTCCATGACAGGTACCTTGTGCTGTTCGCCCCTCTGACCCACTTTCGCCTCAGCTGCTGGGTTAAGCCCTGGCTCAATTTCTACACTCCTCTCTATCGCTAATCTTCGCCTGTCCCGTCCCCCCGCTCACCCCACAGAAGTCTCACCAACACGAGAGCCTGCTATTCCTGTTCTCAAGTCTGCCCCACGATCGCCTTAGCTGCTGGGTTAAGCCCTGGGTCTATTTCTGCGACTAAGAAGACTCCTCTCCAGCGCTATTCTTCGACTGTACCGTCTTCCCCGCTCATCCCATTGGGATCTTACCTGAACTTATTCATTATTCATTATTCATTCATTATTCCTGTGTGTTAGTGTGACTTTGTAAATGGTCCAAGTCGGACCGAAACGTCGTCAAGCTCCTCTCTTTTTATATGTGTGGGTTGTGTGTGTATTGTTCCAGTAACGGTATTGTGCCTTTTTTTTGTTATCTAGCATAGACAGGACTCACAGGAATGACTTTAAGTTGGAAAAATTCAGATTCAAGAAGGATATAAGAAAGCACTGGTTTGGTAATAGAGTTGTGGATGAGTGGAACACACTCCCTAGTACAGTTATAGAGGCTTAAACGTGTAGTTTTAAAAATAGGTTAGATAAATACATGAGAGGGTGTGGGTGGGTGTGAGTTAGACCTGACTAGCTTGTGCTACTAGGTCAGATGCCGTGCTCCTTCCTTAAGTGAATGTGACCTGATCTGACGAGGTTAGGACATTGGCTTAAGCCGGTAGGAGAATTGGCGCATCTAGCTTGGCTGGATGCCCCATTTTTAAGGATTGTGTGGTCTAGTGGTCTAAAGCGTCATGTGTGTGTGTCGTGCCAAATAGGTAAAAATGGTCAATTAGCGAGAATTCATTTAAAATTAAGTCATTTCTAAAATTTTCTCTTAAACATTTAAAGATATATTTTTTCATTTATGTTAATGTAAATAATAATTTTGTACCAAAAGAACCTTAGAAAACTTACCTAACGTTTTTATAACAAGCGCAATTTAATTTAGCTTATTCCAACTAAATATATTTTAGATAAGTTTACACTAACTTAATAATAAACAAACACAATGAAATATTTTTTTTTGTTAGGTTCAGAAAGAGTTTTGCGAAATTATTGCACAACAAATTTTCGCTTGCCTTATTCGGCAAGAAGAGCGTTGCTATTTAAGTTTTACCTATTCGGCAATGTATATATATATATATATATATATATATATATATACCTTTGATATACCTTTGAAGAGTTTCGAAGTATCTACTCTCTGAGCCCGGATATGGGCCAGGCTCGTCTGGTGCTTGCCTGGTCAACCAGGCTGTTGCTGCTGGAGGCCCGCTGCCCCACATATCCATCACAGCCTGGTTGATCTGGCACCTGGTGAAGATATTTGTCCAGTTTCCTCTTGAAGGCTTCTACACTGGTTCCAGCCGTGTTTCGATATCTTCTGGTAAGATGTTGAATAGTCTGGGACCCCGGATGTTAATACAGTGCTCCCGTATTGTCCCCACCGCACCCCTGCTCCTCACTGGGTTTATTTTACACTTTCTCCCATATCTCTCACTCCAGTATGTTGTTATGGCAGTGTGCAGATTTGGGACCAGGCCCTCAAGTACTTTCCATGTATATATTATCATGTATTCTCTCTCCTCCGCTCCAATGAGTACATGTTCAAGACTTGAAGGCGTTCCCAATAATTTAGATGTTTCAATGGCTCAATGTGAGCCGTAAACGATCTCTGGGTTTGTTCCAGCTCTGCTATTTCTCCTGCCCTGAACGGGGCCGTCAGCACTGAGCAGTATTCTAAGTGAGGGAGCACTAGCGATTTGAATAGTGTCACCATCGGCATTATTTCCCTTGTTTTGAAGTTCTCAATACCCCCCCCGTCATCTTCCTGGCTGTTGTGATCTTTGTCTTGTTATGGTCTTTAAACGACAGATCAGCAGACATAATTATTCCCAAGTCCTTTACGTGTTCCTTTCGTTCTATGTGGTGACCCTCTTGCGTTTTGTATATATATATATAATTTTCAACAAGTCGGCCGTCTCCCACCGAAGCAGGGTGACCCAAAAAGAAAGAAAATCCCAAAAGAAAATACTTTCATCATCATTCAACACTTTCACCACACTCATACATGATCACTTTCTTTGCAGAGGCGCAGATACGACAGCTGAGAATAGTCCTCCCATCTGTCACTATCCCAGACCCTCCTTTAAAGTGCAGGCATTGTACTTCCATTTCCAGGACTCAAGTCCAACTAAATCAATTAACTGGTTTCCCTGAATCCCTTCACAAAATGTTACCCTGCTCACCTCCAACAGCTCGTCATGTCCCAAAACCATTCGTCTCCATTCACTCCTATAAACTTGTTTCACACAACTCATAAAGAATACTGACCTAAGAAAGTGACCTTGAAGCACACCAAACCTTCCAGTCTGTGAACTTCAACCTTCTACACTTAATAAAAATCAATGACCTGAGCACATAACCTGAAGCACACCAAGACTTCCAGCCTGTGAACTCTGACCTTCTACACTTCCAAAATGTTTTCTGACGCCGAGGAAATATTAGACAATGAAATTTTCTTCAAAGCCCATGTTGATATTTTCCTGCGCAATCTTTGGTGACTTTCCTTTCATAACGTGTTATGACTTATCATGTCACAAGCTTTCACTGGAGCTAAATACACGGTAGTCTATCGGGGCTAAATACAGGTGGTCTACCGTGGCAAAATACGTGGTCTACCGAGGCAAAATACACGGTGGTCTACCGGGGCTAAATACACGTGGTCTACCGCTGCTAAATACACGGTGGTCTACCGGGGCTAAATACACGGTGGTCTACCGTGGCAAAATACGCGGTGGTCTACCGTGGCAAAATACACGTGGTCTACCGTGGCAAAATACACGTGGTCTACCGAGGCAAAATACACGGTGGTCTACCGGGGCTAAATACACGGTGGTCTACCGGGCTAAATACACGGTGGTCTACCGGCTAATACACGGTGGTCTACCGTGGCAAAATACGCGGTGGTCTACCGTGGCAAAATACACGGTGGTCTACCGTGGCAAAATACAGGTGGTCTACCGAGGCAAAATACATGGTGGTCTACCGGGGCTAAATACACGTGGTCTACCGTGGCAAAATACACGGTGGTCTACCGAGGCAAAATACATGGTGGTCTACCGGGGCTAAATACACGGTGGTAAACCGTGGCAAAATACACGTGGTCTACCGGGGCTAAATACACGGTGGTCTACCGTGGCAAAATACACGGTGGTCTACCGTGGCAAAATACACGGTGGTCTACCGAGGCAAAATACACGGTGGTCTACCGCTAAATACACGGTGGTCTACCGGGGCTAAATACACGGTGGTCTACCGGGGCTAAATACACGGTGGTCTACCGGGCTAAATACACAGTGGTCCACTGCTCCAAACTACAAGGTGGTCCACAAACAGTCTCAGACACCTCCCCTTGAGGGAAGGTGTTTATAACTTCAAGGAAGTGGGGGAGCGTACATAATATTGTTGAAGGACTTTCTATACAAAGAACTAAAGCTACCCTCCTTCCTTGGATCAAATGTGCCCCATACCCCAGGTTCTGCATAACCCCAATGGGTCTAGAATACCCCATGAACATAATAATAATAATAATAATAACAGAAGCGTGAACTCTGACTATCACTCAGAGAAAGTGTAACACAATGCGTGAAAACTAAGTCATTCCTCTTAACATTCTCAAACATATGAATGTTTTATAGTTTTACTAAACATTGACAAACTAGTGATGTTAAGTTGACAGGTTAAGAACTCACCACTCCAGGGAAGTGGAGCCACCTTGCCCTTCCTTTTATCAAACCTGATTACCTCCCATTCTCCCAGGTGTTGCCTTATCCCTACGGGTTTAGCGTTTCCCCGACTGCAATAAGAGTTGTGATTATCATCAGCCAGTGGATCTTTCTAAATATGGTGTATAAACTTACATTTTTATAAGAATTTTTATTATTTTATTTTATTAATCAAAACATTGAGAATACAAAGTAACATGTCGGTACTACACCAAGTACCTCATAAATGCAAAACAATATAATTATCGTAACTTAAGACTAAGGTAAAGACATATAATTAATATTGCCCTCAGACTAAACAGAAAAGAAAACATCCTAATATGTAAGTGCCGTGATGCAGAAACTTACCCTACACAAATATGAACACATTGAACTATTTGTACAGAGACATTGAAAACAGTTAGTTACCTACATAATAACTCAAACAATACAATACTTGTGACATAGTTACATCAACAGTACAATATAACCTTGTTCATTTTTATATATAAGTATACTATGGTGTCAAAACATGTTAATACCACATCAAGACCTTCATAAATGCAAACGATTCTAATATCACAATGAATACAAACGATATACGGATAACAGCGTTCGCCATCAATCTAAGTAGAATAGAAAACAAAATAAAATGTAAGTGCCGTGATGCGGTAACCTACACCTTATACAATCTACAATTTAAAGATGTTACGGAACACCTGTAACCTGTCGTCCAAAGAACTGAGACACGCACATTCACCCCATTCACGCTGAGGCCATAAAAAACACAAATCACCCACCTGAGTACAAAACACCCAACCTCACCATAAACACCTGTCTTCCTAATACTCCACCCTATAACCATTAAGCCAGTTATTACATGCTTCCAATAAAGTACAACATAATGACCGCTCTAAGGCGCATAATTCCAAGACCTGTTTAGACATCAGATTGCAAACTTGCATCATCACCACATTACAATATATATCCACCTGACCACCTGCTGGACGAAACATGTTGACGCCCTATCAGGTGACACCGAAACGCACATAAACACTAGCCATGT
>WNWK01005577.1:0-35466 GCA_009830355.1 Cherax destructor
ACAGACTGAGAGCCAGACTGACATAAATTTTACTGGGATGTTTTCCTAGTTTTTTTTTTTTCTTATTCTCTTTTTTCCATTTTCTTTTTTTTTTTTATTATTCATTTTATGATCTCCATCATTTTCTTTCAACTTCAATTTTTTTTTTGTCCCTTTTTTTTTTTTTTTTTTCTTTTTTTTGTTGTCTCCCTATTTCCAACCTAACGGGGGGTTTTTTTTCCATCCATGTTCTCCATCCCCTTTTTCTTCTATTTCTTCTCATCTTTCCTTCCCCATCATTTCCCTTTTTTCCCCACTCACTTCTTTCTTTCACCCTTTTTTTTTCTCCCTCACCTTCTTTTTTCTCCTCCACTTCCTCCTTGTCTTTCCTTCTTTAAATTTTCACCAAATTTTTTTGTTTCCTATATCCTTCCTTCTTTTTTCTTTAACGTCTGCACTCACTTTTCCTTTTTTTCCCTCTCCATCTCTTCTTTCATCTTCATTCACTTCTCGTATTGAAGAGGGTGAAGTTGCTGTCAGATCATCTCACTTATGTGATATTTTCCCTTCACTGAGGAAGGGACAATGAGGTGCCTTGATGCTGGAGAAGGGCTCTTGTTCCAATACATTCAAATTAACATTCCCTTCTCTGTATCGATCCTGATTATCTCCCATTTCCCAGGCGCTCTATAATCCATATTGGCATTGCGCTTCCCCATGTATTTAATAATAATAATAATAATAATAATAATAATAATAATAATAATAAAATATTGAGAGAATATGTTCCAGATGCTATTCTTTCGAGAGATGAATTACTGAAGGTGCGAGGCCTTGGTAAAGGGTACAACTCGTCATGTGGTGTACTGACGAACTTGTGCCATTGACGACTTTGTGCCAAGTGAGAGATCCTTCAGAACATTGGCCTTGTACATAACAGTACGGCCACCAAAAAATTTTCAGTACTCAAGGCTTTGCTGAAGTGACAAACCCAGGTTTAGATCTCTCATTTACTTTTCTATTTTTCTTGTCCTTTTTTCTCTTCACCTTTTTCTTTCACCTTAATTTTCTCTTCCTATTATCTTTCTATGGAGATGTTAGGATATTCCTCTTAAGCCTCAGAAAGATCAGTAAATGGAGTGACCCAAGAGATAAACTGTGCAGGCTGACTGCATATGCAGGTTGAAGAATAATTACAAGAGGGCCCACGAGGCTAGGAGTGAGTGAACTTAGGTGTTACCAATTTAGAGGCAAAATCATACAACATACGACATACAACCTAGGACTTGCAACATACAACATCCTAAGAAGAATTTAGAGGATATACTATATAGAAAAACTAATTTAATTAAGCGGACTACGATCAAGGACACAGATGAAAGCTGAAGACAGATTAGCCACTGGGATGCAGTATTTCTTCAGTGTCAGGGTGGCTGAAGAGCTGAATGATTTGGATGGGGCAACCTCAATGAACACCTTCAAGATTAGAAATGATAAGGACCAAGACGTCAAAAACCAGCACTGCAGATCAAAGTAGTCTAGGAAGGGCCAGGAGCTGAGTCTCGATCCCTGCGAGCACAAATCGGCGAGAATTAATCTGAGTACACACACAGGGAGATGGTTTCACCGGCGGTGTGAGAGGAATGCAGACGAGTGAGCCAGCACAGCTCGGGAAAACCCGAGTGTAAGAGGACGTCATCCTCGCTGATGGTAAAATATATGAACACACTTATCACACAACACTGAGAACTTCAAGAGTAATATAAGTAAAAACAGTTATGTAGTCAGGGATACGACGGTGATTAATATCAATATTATAGTGAAAAAAAAAACGTAACAGAAAAGAGAAACTTTATTGAGACGTTTCGCCTGTGGATAATCTTCTTAGTCAACCATTCAGTTAATTCTCTTGGTAATCGTGCCTTTTTCACCACTCGTTAACTTTGCCCAGTTTGCCTCCAGTGTTGTATCGGGGGAAAGGAAGGGGGGAGCATGATGTCATAGACATATATTGCAGAACAAGGTTCTACTGGGACAACTTACAGCTCAGTGTAGAGTTCTATCAAGTCATGACTTGATAAAGCGATAATTTGTCCCAATTATAGTTTTTTCTACAACATAATTTTTTTATATTCATTCTTGTCCTCAATATGAGTTCAGCTAATAATGCAATAATAATAAAATTAAAGAATTAACAAGAAGAGGAAATATAAAAATAAAAATATGAAAAAACATTAAAATAAGGTCAGCCTTATATTATAGAAATACTGTATTTTACTTAAGCATTTAATAAGAGAAAATACTACTAAAGATTTTTTGAAATTTGAAAAAATCCTACAATATTCTTTACCGTGAGATCTGATCGACACCATGCCTAGCCCTTCTAGGGCAGGGTAGGTGCCAAAGCTGGAGCTTGCTACCATCTGCAGCTCGCTAGACTGCCCTTCCCGTTAGCCTCCCTGGGGCGGGGAAAATGGCAGACCAGAGAGGCCTAGCTTCTCCCTACGAGCCCCGTGCTGGTGGGGAATGTGGCTAGGTCTGGGGACAGTTAGTCCCACCAATGAGGAGGTACTTGTACCTCCTCCCATGGGAGACATAGGTCTCAGATACTCACACGACAGGGAGCCGGAGCCGG
This sequence comes from Cherax destructor, assembly GCA_009830355.1. Classification (NCBI taxonomy): domain Eukaryota; kingdom Metazoa; phylum Arthropoda; class Malacostraca; order Decapoda; family Parastacidae; genus Cherax; species Cherax destructor. Next base: position 2,615 of record WNWK01005577.1, read on the forward strand.
GTCGCCATCTGGAATAGACCCTGGTCGGGAGAATTCCCGGCGAATCAACACCTCCTCCCTCCTCCTTTACGGTGACCATATAAACATGTTTATGTTTACATCTCTATACACTAAGAATCGCTGTAAAACATTTACACTGCTGTAAATGTAGATGAATATAAAACCACATCATCGTAGCTGATACAATCTACAAACAATCTACACTTTGGAGAGGAAACTTTAGACGATGTTTTGGTTTATCATGAACCATTATCAATTTACAACATAGTAATGTTCCAGAACGGACCGAACCGTGGTTTAAAGTTTTCTTTCTAATGCGTGTGTGTGTGCTTTCTTTTTTTGTAAAACATTCGTAGATTCCCGATTAAAACTTGTCTTATTGTATTGCATTCTTATTGTTGCTTATCTAAGTTTTGGCTCAGAGAGCTTCGACGTGTTAAAGCTTTTTCTGATATTTGCCTTTTTTTCAGTAATCACGATAAGTCATTTTGATGAGCGATAATCAAAGAAAGTCATTATTATTATTATTATTATTATTATTATTATTATTATTATTATTATTATTATTATTATTATTATTATTATTATTATTATTATTATTATGTTCACTCTGAAGTGTTGAATCATCAGGAGAAATATTGTAATTTTCATCATAAAATACTAATTAAATATATTGCTCTAACCTTATAATTATTTTTTTTCTTTTTTTTTTTGCAAATAAAGGTAATCTCAAAGAGCATTCATTTGGTTCACAACGGAAAGGATCCAGTGTTCATCGCAGTTGAGACTACAATTCAACTTTCTTTAGAAAGGAAACTGGTGTCAAACTCACTTTCCTCGACGTCCTCATACTTAAGCTGAGTAATATCCCCCAGATATTAATAACAAAACAGATCTAATTCACTTTTACTTCAACACTTTACAACATCAGTTTCTTCTAATTCATCGTCTTTCTTAATTGCCAAGATACTCAACAAGCCTCTGCAGCACTCGTCTTAGGTAACATCAGAATCACCATCTCCAATAGCATCTCCATCAAGGCCCTCATGAAGAAAAATCTTGTACCCAGAAATAATCATACAGGTGTTTATGCCATTCCTTGTGGGGAATGCAAAAAAATAAACATTAAAGAAACATCTCTCATCCTTGAAAACGCGTTTGCATGGGCACATTTATATACTGGGACAGCAGTTACGAATGTAAATCATGTTTAATTACATTAATAGATAGGTATATAGTATATATATGTTCACCTAACAGTAAGTAGGCACCTGAGTGTTAGTGGACTGGTGTGGGTCGCATCCTGGGGAACAAGATTAACGGGCCACAATGGAAATAAGACAGACAGTCCTCGATGACGCACTGACTATCTTGGGTTATTCTCGGTGGCTAACCCTCCATGTTAAAAATCCGAACACATCTTCCCAATGGAAATACTAAGTCACTTTGTTTGATCTTGTTGGGTTATCCTAGGTAATCTACACATAAGCTGCTTATGTAACTGCATTTATGTGTACCACGGTGGCCCGTGGCCTGCTGGCAAAGTCTCGCTTCACATGCTGAGTGTCCGGGGCGTGTTTCCCTACACTGGTTGTCCATGTTCACAAATCAATGAAAATGGGTACCTGGGTGTTAGTCGACTTGTGTGGGTCGCATCCTGGGACATAATTGACCTAATTTGCCCGAAATGCTCTGCATAACAAGCGGCTTTCTATATAGTAGTATGTCATTGATGTCAGCTAGGCCTGTATACCTTGTACATGTACTTGTAGGAATAAAGTTATTACTACATATTATTATTGTTATTATTATTCTTATTATATATTAGTTACTCATACTGATATCGTTTTCATTTCTGTGTCCTTTGAAACCATAGAAAACGAAAAGATTAATATAAACTTAACTATCTTAGCTACAATGTTATTCTATTTGCTTTTAGTAAGTAAGTAAGTTTATTGAGGTATACACAAATACAGTAAGATTATCATACATAACAGCATATGTGTAGAGAACCTAGGATAACCCAAAAACGTCAGAGTGACTTATTTCCATTGGGGTCCTGGAGGTGTTGATTCGCCGGGAATTCTCCCGGCCCGGGTCTATTCCAGATGGCGACCCGGCTCTGGCTCCCTGTCGTGGGAGTATCTGAGACCTATGTCTCCCATGGGAGGAAGTACAAGTACCCCCTCATCGTTCATTTTGGGGTCCTTTAAATACTTTATTATTATACTATGTAGGAGATATCTTGTTATTATACTATAGAGGATATATACTAGGAATAATGTAAAAAGAGTTATTTACATTTATATGTGTGTTAGATAAAAAAAATAAAAAATCATTCTCCTCCTTTTCTGTCGCTACATTCATTAGGTACCTTTTGGCTTCTCTTTTTCTTTTAAAATCATTATGTTATTTGCACTTCTCAAGAGACAACCTGGGTGCAAATCATTGTTAGTGTCTTTTTATTTTTGATTCACCATGTCTTAGTGTGATGATGATGATAATAATATCAGGATTATTATTACTGTTATTGTTATTATTATTATTATTATTATTATTATTATTATTATTATTATTATTATTATTATTATTATTATTATCATGTTGCTATGGAGCCAACAATTGCCATGTTCAATAGGCATCAATTTGAGCATCAAATGTGAACAATGCTTTTATTAAGGTGAATCCATTAAGTATCGAAACATCGTCTGTTATTTCTAATTTTGAGTTTTTGATTTGTTTATTTTACAAATAATAAGAATCTTTTTCTCAAGAGACTAGTAAAATTCCTGCATATAAATTAACTAGGTAACCAATAAGAACATTCTTCTTCAGAAAGAGATACTATTTGAAACTCACTCCCGTACCGTGGTTCGTGGTGGTCAGATTGCGGGAGAGCGCGTCGAGGCCTTGATGGTCCCCACATCCAGCCTATAGTCACTCCCAAGGCCTCTTTTGAATTTTTTGTTGTTTATTTTTGTGTATGCTATATAATTTAGATGTAAATAACTTTATTCTTAATAAAATACATAATGATTTACAGGTGAATGTGTATTTTGAACTACAAGAGGTGAAGGTCCACAAGTATCACGTCCTGAATAGTGAAGAACTCTGATACTTAGTCAATTCACTAAGTCTATTCGGGGGCCCCCCAATAGGGGCTTTTCTGCTAGGCAGTCTAGTAAGAAACAGTGTATATTGTGAAGAATGTGAGTACGGATCAACTAATGTACTCTTTGAAATCTCTTTTATGTTGCAGTGTGAAATTAGTTGTGAAATTAGTTGGGAGGCCTGGCTTGGGACCTGGCAGCGGGGGCGATGAACTTCGTAACACTCTCCAGGTAGATTCCAGGTAAATATCTACGTATTGTGCTGTTGGTATTGGAGTTACTTTCAGTAGTAGTCAATCATGTGTCTCTGTTATATGTACATTTAAGCCATTAATTCTTTTATATTATTATTATTATTATTATTATTATTATTATTATTATTATTATTATTATTATTATTATTATTATTATTATTATTATTATTATTATTATTATTATTATTATTATTATTATTATTATGCAGCCATTGAGGAATGGGAGGTAGTCAGGTCTGAAGGCATTGTGTGATGGTTACTAACATATTTTCATAACGTTAACTTCAGAGTTGAGAACAATGCGTGAAGATCCTTGACGGCGTGAAGTAAACACTGACAGTGTTACAAAGAAATATGTTTAACATGGATAAGTATAACTTAGCAACTATTATAAAAGCTAAGTATACAATGGGCAAAGGACGACAAATGGAAATAAAGATAGTGTTAGCAGAAAAAATCTTTATGCAACGTTTCACCCAAGGCTGTGCTTTATCAAGCACTTGATAGAGCCCAGTACTGGGTGAAACGTTTTAGTGAAAGAATACACTGCTATCAGTGTCTTCATTTCTATTATTAGTTATACCTGTTATAACGTCTATGATGATACTCATTATAGCGTATATGATATAAGATATATTTGATAAGACAATCCAGACAATAAAACAACTAATAATCAGGTGAATTAAAGCCGTCAATCAACTCACGCAACACAGTGAAAGCACACACATTTTACTTGAAACTTAAATTACCTGGACAAATTAATACGTGTGTGCTTTATTGTGTTGCTTGAGTTGATTGGCGGATTTAATTTACCTGATTACCATTACTGGTTGTTTTATCGTCTAGTAGCTGGAAGCAGCAGCCAGCAATGAGAGGTGAGAGGGTAAGGCAGTCATTATATAATTTTCATTAATAAGGTGGTGCTTACATGTGTGTTTTGAAAGTAGACTTGTCTTGTGGTTAAATGACGATTTCATGGTGATCTTTGGTGCTTTTGAATTTCACCGAACACTGAATTAACACCTATGTATGCAATTCTATTCATTGATAACTGGGACAAATTCTATGGCAAACGTGATATGTATACAAGGGATGGGGTTCATGTCTCTGGGGCTGGAGTGGTTGCATTAGCCGATTCGATTGAGGGGGTCATTGGAGACTTGTCTAGGACTTTAAACTGATAGATTATAGAGGTATGGGTGTTTGTGGAAAACAATCAGGCTGTAGCATTAGGGTTGGAAACAGTAGATATTACCAGGATACCACAGGGATATGTTAAAAAGATAAGATTCAAAATAAAGTTGCTTCCAAAGGCAAAGCAATTGATCAACAAACAAAGAGAGATAGTAGAGGGCAACGTGTGACTAGCTCCCTTAAGGTTTACTATACAAATAGTAGGAGTCTAAGAAATAAGATAGATGAGCTAAGATTACTTGCAAGTGCAGGTAATATTGATATTATTGCTATAACAGAGACCTGGTTCAACATGAAAGATAGAGAAATGCCTTCTGAGTGCAACATTCAGGGTTACAAACTATTCCACACTGATAGGGTCAACAGGAAGGATGGTGGAGTGGCGATGTAAGTCAGAGATAATTTAAATTGTTGTGTTAGACAAGATATAAGATTAGAAACAGCGGTCAAAGAATCTGTTTGGCTAGAGTTTCTCGAGTGTCGTGAAAAATTAATTTTTGGTGTGATTTACAGGCCCCATCCCCCCAAGTCTGGATAGGGAGTGCAGTAAGCTGCTATGGGACGAAATTCAAAAGGCGTCTAGATATGAAAATGTTGTATTAATGGGAGATTTTAACTTTAGACAAAATAATTGGAACAATGTGACAGGTAATCTTGAGTCTAGTGACTTTCTTGATACGGTTCAGGATTGTTTTTTAAAACAGTTTGTGACAGAACCAACTAGAGGTAGCAACTTGCTTGATTTGGTTCTTGCTAACAGAGAATCACTAATAATCTTGAGGTTAATGAAGAGCTTGGGGAAAGCGATCAAAAATCACTTAGTTTTAATATTTCATGGAATTACCCAGGTAGCTGCAATCAAGTCTCTGTTCCAGACTTTCGTGTAGCCGACCTGACTGTGGGTCAGGTAGGTGGTTTTGGTTGCCATTATGACGTTTTCGTGAGCATAGTTCTAGCTGCCCAGACAACTTTTGTTCCAAGTAGGGAAATTAGATCTAACAAAAATGATCATAAATGGATGAACAATAGATTAAAACATCTCATTGGTCGAAAGAGAGGCATATATAGGGGTATCGAAAGAGGGGATGGACAGATAAGAAATCAATATTTTCAATTAAAGAGAGAAATAAAAAAAGGAATAAGAAAAGCAAAAAGGGATTATGAGGCTAAGGTCGCAAAGGATTAGAAGACTAACCCAAAAGGGTTCTTTCAGGTATACTGAAGTAAGATTAGGGACAAGGTAGGCCCACTTAAGAGTAACTCAGTACAGATCACGGACAGTGATAAGGATATGTGTGAAATTTTCAATACTTACTTCCTCTCAGTTTTTACTCAGGAAGATACTAGCGGAATTCCAGAAATAATGAATTATGTAGAACAGGAAGATAATAGACTATGCTCGATTGGGGTAACTAGTGACATGGTCCTCAGACAAATAGAGAATTTAAAACCTAACAAATCCCCAAGCCCTGATGAACTGTTTGCAAGAGTTTTAAAGGAATGTAAAGAGGAACTTAGCAAACCTTTGGCAAATATTTTCAATATATCACTACAAACTGGCATAGTGCCAGACAAGTGGAAAAGGGCAAATGTAATACCTATTTACAAGGCAGGTGACAGGTCCTTAGCTTCGAACTATAGACCAATAAGCCTTGCCGAGGCAATTCGTAGCCATCTTGAAAAGCATAAATTGATTAATGAATCTAAACACGGTTTTACAAAGGGCGTTCCTGTCTTACGAATTTACTAACTTTTTTCACTAAGGTGTTTAAGGAGGTAGATCATGGTAATGAATATGATATTGTGTATATGGACTTCAGTAAGGCTTTCGATAAAGTTCCACATCAGAGGCTACTGAGGAAAATTAAGGCACACGGAATAGGAGTAAAAAAATTTTCCTGGGTAGAGGCATGGTTGACAAATAGGCGGCAGAGAGTTTGTATAAATGGAGAGAAATCAGAATGGAGCCACGTCTCAAGCGGTGTTCCACAGGGGTCAGTTTTGGGACCCCTGTTGTTTACAATTTACATAAACGACATTGATGAGGGAATAAATAGCAACATAAGTAAATTTGCTGATGACACCAAAATAGGCCGTCCAATTCATTCAAATGAGGACATTAGAGCACTCCAGGATGATTTGAATAGACTGATGCAGTGATCGGAGAAGTGGCAGATGCAGTTTAATGTAAACAAATGCAAAGTTCTAAATATTGGGCATGACAATAACCATGCCACATATAAACTGAATAATGTAGATCTTATTACTTGTGATTGCGTGAAGGATTTAGGAGTTCTGGTTAGTAGTAATCTGAAGCCAAGACAACAGTGCATAAGTGTTCGCAATAAAGCTAACAGAATCCTTGGTTTCATATCAAGAAGTATAAATAATAGAAGTCCTCAGGTTGTTCTTCAACTCTATATATCTTTGGTTAGGCCTCATTTAGATTATGCTGCACAGTTCTGGTCACCGTATTACAGAATGGATATAAATGCACTGGAAAACGTACAGAGGATGACAAAGTTGATCCCATGTATCAGAAATCTTCCCTATGAGGATAGACTGAGGGCCCTGAATCTGCACTCTCTAGAAATGCGTAGAATTAGGGGGGATATGATTGAGGTGTATAAATGGAAAACAGGAATAATTAAGGGGATGTAAATAGTGTGCTGAAAATATCCAGCCAAGACAGGACTCGCAGCAATGGTTTCAAGTTGGAAAAGTTCAGATTCAGGAAGGATATAGGAAAGCACTGGTTTGGTAATAGAGTTGTGGATGAGTGGAACAAACTCCCGAGATGCTAAGACGTTGTGTAGTTTTAAAAATAGGTTAGACAAATACATGAGTGGGTGTGGGTGGGTGTGAGTTTGGACCTGACTAGCTTGTACTACCGGGTCAGTTGCCGTACTAATTCCTTAAGTGATAGTGACGTGACTACCTTGAGACGGTAGCTCCAGGTGGTCGGCTAGATAATTATATGAGTGGGTGCGGTTGGGTGTGAATTGGTTCTGACTAGCTTGTGCTACTAAGTCAGATGCAGTGCTCCTTCCTTAAGTGAATGTAACCTGACATGGCTGGGTCGGAGCATTGGCTTAAGCCTGTTGGAGACTTGGACGTGCCTCGCATGGGCCAGCAGGCCTGCTGTTCCTTATTTCTTATGTATGCATGTTGCGTAGCAATATTTTTCCACCTAAGTCAATCGCACGTAACTGGGTAATAATAGTTACAGCGGTTCTTCTCGTTCTATGGGTTTAAACTGTTATATTTAATTATTAGACATTCGTGTCTTTTGTAAATATTAATATATATATTTATATAATTATTATGTCATGTCTAGTATTAATTTTCTTCTGTTTTATGATGAGTTATATTCCATTGTGCCAGTTTATTTCATATTATTTTTCATGACTGAAAAATGGGGCTGCTGCTGTTGTTTCAATGTAAATAAACACTGTAAATTCCCTGAATATTAAGGAACAGTTTAGACTGTGATCCCAAGACTCAGAGTTAAGCCATATTGTAAACAGTAGCAGGAGAAGAGTGTGAGAATCAGTAATTATAAAACAATATGAGAGAACAAACGCTAAAAAAAAAATGAGAGAATTTTAGTTTAAGAGAAAAAACCACAGCTAAAAAAAAATTGTAAGAGATATTAACAGCTGGAGAATAGTCTTAGAGGCGATATCTAAGGAATAGTGTGAGAGACTGAAATACAAAGAACTAGAAAACTGTGTGAAAGAATTTGAGCTAGATAACATTGTGAGGGAGCATTAGTGAGCCAAGAGCATGAGCATGCGTGGCAGCAAAATTGTGTGAAGTGAACATCATAGATAACCTTATAATCATTCTTTCAATAGTTTAATTTTATATTGTAACAATTTACCGATTTAGGCTCTATTGTCTTTAGTTGATTAGCTGATCACTAAAGAAAAATATGTATAATGAATTCCATATGCATCTCCATCAGCAAAGCGATTAAAAAAAAAGTCAAGGACTCCTGCAACTTTGCTATAAAAGCCCTACGTCCCTGCAGCAAGACACACTCCCTCAGCTGTGGCCACAGTTGATACTCTCACAAACATGAAGTTCTTAGTGAGTATTCACACTTTTGTATTTATATACATATATTTTTTTTTCTAAATTTTCGCTATTGCATTTCAGACAAGTAAGTTGCCTAATTGCCAGATAATAAATATATGATTAATTTACCCTGATAGCATGTTCCATATTCTAAAGATTCATAAATGTTACAATATTTTCTAAGAAGTGCACCTTCAATATGTCAACAATTTTATATTGAACGTTATATTATATTTCTTATATATACGTAGGTGTTTGTGTTCCTGGCGGCTGTCGTTTGCGCTTCTGATGTTGAGAAGCGAGATGCGGAGCCCGTCCACCGACACTTCCACCCACACTACAACCTACACCGTCATTATATTGGTAAAAGGTCTGCAGAGCCAGAGGCCGAACCTACCTACCCTCGGTACAATGTTCCATCATACCCTTACGTGAATAACCACTATCGCTACGGGAGATCTGCAGAGCCAGAGGCTGATCCTACCTACCCTCGGTACAATGTTCCATCATACCCTTACGTGAATACCCACTATCGATATGGGAGATCTGCAGAGCCAGAGGCTGAACCTACTTACCCTCGGTACAATGTTCCAGCATACCCTTACGTGAATAACCACTATCGCTACAGGAGATCTGCAGAGCCCGAGGCTGAACCTACCTACCCTCGGTACAATGTTCCGTCATACCCTTACGTGAATAGCCACTATCGCTACTAGAGTTCTGCACAAAGGCAGATGTTGATCTCTCCATGCTATTTTGGTAATAGGTATCTTCACCATCACCACGACTCAGTCACCTACAGACAACACCCCATATTCAAGATTCATACTATGAAGCCTTCATTATTCCAACAACTATTTCTCTTCTAAGGTATCCAAGAACTGCAAAACATTTCTTCGTTAGAGTGTCGCTTCACCAATAAAACAAAATAACTAACAAAAATATGTTTATTATTCCTTTAAATACATAATAGCAGATAATTTCTTAATTTATAAGCAAACATAAATTAAGGAAAAGAAACGCACTGATTTTTTTAGATATGACAATTTTACCTCTTGTAAATGTTATTTCCTTTCTGTTAAAATCCTATCAATTATGCGAAAGTCCTTAAGGCATCATGTTAAAGAAGCTGAAAATAATATAGTCATGTATCCCTCCAAGAGCATATACACTGCTGTTCTCAAAGCATACTTATCGTGAGAGATATACTACACAGACCCCATACTGTCATGATGCTGGTATAAGGTCAGCAGAAACAAAGGATGATCTTATTTACCCTCTACACTACGTTCCCTCATACGCTTACTTAAGTAACGCCTATCGCTACGTGAGATCTGCAGAGCGACAGGCTGAACCTACCCACCATCTGCACTATACTCCATCATACACTTACTTGATTAACCACTAGAGCTACATGAGATCTGCGGAGCCATATTCTGAACGCACGTACCCTCGGTACAATGCTACTTCATATATTTACTTGATGACTGCAATCGCTACGGGAGATCTGCAGAACCTGAGGCTAAATGTAAGTACATTCGCTTATGTCCCATCATTTAACAACGTTTAATAGACACTTTGCTACTAGGCACCTGCATATACAGTGCATATACATAAAGAAAATTCTTTTCATACTTTCACCCTTGTGAGGATCTCTAGCTTCACGGAATTTGTCATTACCTCCTATTCTTTGGAAAACATTAAATTTTGGGTGGGATAGAAAGCCCAAGAAGCGATAACAATAGAAGATTTCTGCAGAGCTCGTTGTTTACAATGTAAATATTAGTGAAATAACTATTAAAATGTTTGCGAAAGTATTCATGATAGTTTTATTATTGCATCCATTTATTCAAGTGTTCACTCGATTATTCACTGATAAATTTAGGAAAAGACTAAGCAATTTTTCATTTATGAAAAAGTACAAATTTCTTTATTACTTTCGTAAAATAAGATAATACTCGTCTTCGTAAACGTAGTATTTCTTGTTTGCTATTGTTTACGATCTTGACTTGAGATTCCACTCAACATACGTGATTTCAGTGATGTCTTATACTTGTAGTTTACCATGAGTTTACGTAAGTTATGTTATTATATTATTGGTACCAGACAAAAGTTATTGAGATTAATAGCATGGTACACTGCTTCATTTTCCATCCATGGCCCTCGAATGTCAAAGCCACTGCAGTTGTCTTTCATTTGCCAAAAAAATGTATAGATGGTATAAAACCTTGGTAATAGATTCCGACAAATTGGTTTAGAAAGACACGTGAGCAAACACTAGCACATATATATTAGAAAACGTTTCGGCCCTGGGGCTTTGATCACTTCTAACAAACACACAGAGGAACCCAGAACCTGCGAACCTTAAGACGAAGTATGTAGTTCTTTCCTCACCCAGGATATATATATATATATATATATATATATATATATATATATATATATATATATATATATATATATATATATATATATATATATATATATATATATATATATATATATATATATATATATATATATATATATATATATATATATATATATATATATATATATATATATATATATATATATATATATATATATATATATATGATATAGCGATTAGGTAAAACTTGCTATTTTGGCTTAAATAGCAACGCTCTTCTTATATAAGACAAAGGAAAATTTGTGTATGCAATAATTTCGCCAAAATCATTCTGAACATAACGAAAAATATATTTCATTGTGTTTGTTTATTATTAAATTAATGTTAACGTATCTAAAATATATTTTGTTGGGTTAGGCTAAATTAAATTGCGCTTGTTGTAATAAGGTTAGGTAGGTTTTCAAAGTTTCTCTTGGTACAAAAATTATAAATTCTTACATTAACATAAATGAAAAATATATATATTTAAACGTATAAGAGAAAATTTTAGAAATGACTTAATTTTAGATGAGTTCTTGCTAATTGACCAGTCGATTCGCTGCCCAGCCTTTGCGGAGTGCGGGTGTGCTTGTTTCTGGTCCCTAGCGGTGGAGTTGAGAACTGGTAGTTTTCATCAACATGGTGGAGCGCTACAGACGACGTGTCAATACTGCTGTATTGAAGTGTTGCAGGGCGCGATTTACCCAAGCAACGCAGATGTTCTCCTCCCAGCTATTTTGAGGGATTCTTTAGGATATCCATTGAAGAATTATTTGGGATATCTCTCAACGGTTCGTCGAGGATTTTTGTCAAGTTTGCAGTGGCCAGCGCATATGAGCGAGTGGTTGACACGTATCAGGAGAAGAGGATTGTCGTCAACACGGGATTAGAGGTACGGCTTCGAGATGTCACGGACTACACTTATATACGAGTCCGAAACGTGCCGTTCGAAGCGTTGGAGTTTGATGTGCGAAACGTCTTCAGTCAATTTGGTGACGTCCATGCAGCCACGGTGGGCCGGTAGGCAAGGGGACTTATGCCGGGCTGCAAGAAGGTTCATTTTCTTTGAAAATGACGCTCAAACGTCAGATACCTTCATACGTCATGATGGAGGAGTTCAGGCAGCAAGTCTATGTGACTTACGCAGGCCAAGTTCGAACGTGTCGCCTGTGTGGATTACCTGGACATGTGGCGGCGGCATCTGATCGTCGGATGGGCCAACAGAGACATGGAGCTGCTGATGGTATGAGGAAGGATGAAGTGGTGGTCGTGGATGCTATGGATGAGTCGCCACGGAGAATATGAGCGTGGTGCAAGTGGACAATGAGTGACATTGTTGATAAGGAGGATGACGTGTACTAACGTTGTCAAGGTAACCCAGGATGGCGAGACAGCGGAGACGGAGGAAGTGGCTCTGCCGGAAGGTGTGAACTTGGTTTTGTCTGAGCCGCTTTTGGAGGATTTTCCACTGTTGTGGGACAGTCCTGTGTGTGAGGGCACACAGCATGGTGTGGTGGACTTAGGAGCAGAAGTGAGGAGGGACGAGAGGAGACGAGTGTGATGGGCGTCTCAGAGAGTGGGCCTTGCCTTCAGGTCCAGGAGGTTGGTGTAAGTGCACAGGGGAGAGGATTGTGAGGCTATGGAGGCTACAGGGGACTCCAGGAAAAGGCCTAGTGGTCTAGTTGAGGACGATGTCCTAACACCTGGGCAACAGGTGTGCAAGAAGGCCTGGGTGGAGGTGGAAAAAGGGGGAAGGGGAGTGTCAAGGGTAGAGAGGAGATGAGGGACAGGAAAGCAGACAGGCAAGACTGGGAGGGGTCAGTAGAGGAAGAGAGCATTAGTAGGGAAAGTCGGTAGTGACGAGGAAGTTGAAAAGTAGAGGAAAGCCCACTGCGTTCTTTCAGGTGTTTAACGATGAATGTAAATGGCCTCCGAGCGGAGGTCAAACGTAAATGGTAGAGGTGACATTAAGACGTTTAAATGGGGATGTGTGTATATTGCAAGAGCATAATTATAGGATGGGAGAGATTTGACGTTAATGGATTTACAGTTTATGCGGTAGTGCGGTAGTTTCAAGGGAGGGTGGCTATGGTATACGTGTGACCAGTCCCCTTTCGGTTGTTGGCTTGGGAAGAGGGGGTGGGAGGGTGGTAAGGGTTGAGGGTTTATGGGGGAATGTCAGAGTGTGTATAGTGGAGTTTATATGCCGGCTATAAGTTGTAAAAACTAAGGAAGATTTTGTGAGAGAGGAGTTGATATATTTCTTACAGGGTTGCCGGTTGTGACTATTGTCGCAGGGATTGGAATTGTGTGATTAGGAAGAGGGATGTGGAACCGAGAGGGGCGGGGTGTGAGTTGGGGTTTTGCGTGATGTTTTGGGTGCGGCAGGAGTCAGAGATGTGGTAGGGGGCGGTGGGTGGCATATAGAACATACGTTCATACGTAGGGCTATGCTGCAAGACTCGATCGTGTGTATGTGTCGAGGGATGTTATAGTGGAAGGCGTGGATTGCGTTGATGTTGGAGTTTCCGATCACAGGGTGTGTTGGCAGTGTTGGGATGGGAGGGAGCTGTTAGAACGTATGCTAGTTATTGGAAGCTTAACGTGGGCTTTTGCAGGGGGAACAGTGTAGGAGGAGTTTTGAGGAGTGGTGGGAGGGATGTGGAATGATGGGAAGGACCGGAAGATGTGGTGGGTTGGTGGAATGGAGTGGCGAAAGTGGGTATTCAGGATTTTTATAAACGTGAAGGTAGAGAGCAGGCGAGAATGCGTTATGGCCTGCAGAGGTATTTGGAGGGGCAGTTGCGGGATTGTTATGTGGGGGCGGGTTACTCGCTGGAGGACATAGAGGTTTGAGGGGCCAGTTGAAGGATATACAGAATGAGAGATTCCAGGCTATCAGAGTGAGGGCAGGTATTGAGGATGTGCTACGGGGACAAACCGTCTTTGACTGTCTTGCGTGTTTTCGAAAGAGGAGGCAGGGTATGACGATGACGTCATTGAAGGTACACGAGGAGTTGGGTGGGTATATGGAGGACAGGTACTGAGGTCGACAGAGGGTATGAGCGGGTTTGTGGATGTTTGGTTTCGGCGGTATCTGAGACCGTAGGTTGGAGGAGGTGGAGGCGAAAGAGGAAGTTTTTTGGGGGGTATACAGGTAGGGATTAGTGAGGAGGAGAGGAAAGGGGTGGAGGGTAGTATAACTGAGGAGGAAGTGTGGTTCGCAGTGAAGGGGATGCAGATGGGTAAAGCGCCGGGAGTCGATGGATTACCTAGTGATTTTATGTTCAACATTGGGAGTGTTGAAGGAATGTTTGACGAAAGTTTTCAATCGTTTGAAGGAAGTACGGTATATGGGGAGGATCAGCGCACTGGAGTTGTGGTTTTAGTGCCTAAGGGGAAAGTGGTGGAAACGATTAGGATTACAGAGCTATAACACTTTTATGTGCAGATTACAAAATCTTTGCACGGATTTTGGGTAATAGGGTTAAAAGGTTTTGGATTCTATCATAGAACGTGGTCAGTATGGGATACCGGGAGGTGTATGGGAAATGGGCATGGTAGGATTAGGTCATTCATCGAGGGTCGAGGGGGTGGGGTTTAGGGCTGATTGGGAAACGGCTTATGACAGTGTGGATAGGAATATGTTATTTGACATTCTTCGTAAGCAGGGTTTTGGGAATGAAGTAGTGGGTTGGGTGCAAACGTTGTATGAGGGGGCTTTGGTGCGGGTTCAATTGAATGGAAGGGTGGAAACGTGGTGGACATGAAACGGGCTTGCACAGGTGCCCTTTGTCGCAAATTCTGTTTGCATGCTTACAGGATCCTTTTATAGGTTAGCACGAAGGGGTAGGGGAGGAGGGGCAGGTACCTGGTTGTGCATCTGGGAAAAGTGGGGTTTTGTTGATGACACAACAATTTCGTAGGTGGTGGGGGGGTTGATGCTATAGGGGGGATTATAAGTGTTTTGGGCAGCACAGGGATGCGGATTAACAGGGTGAAATCTAAATTGTTAGAGGTGGGGACGTGGGTGGGGGAGGACTTGGGGAATAGGTTTGGGTTGGCATGTTGTTGAGTGCTTGAAAATTTGTGGGATAATTTATTGTAATGATGCGAGTAGGGCGAGGTTGAAAATTTCTTCTAAGGTGGTAACTGCGACAATCGCGAATGAGTGGATGGAGACCGGAGATGTATTAATGCAGAGGTTATGGTAGTGAATGTTTTACTGTATAGTAAATTGTGGCATGTGGAAAGGGGTATACCCACTCGTGGGGAGATGTTGAATTATTACAGCGGAGAGTGTTGCGGTATATATGGGGTTTGGAGACATTGGCTTAATAAGAGGTTGTCATGACGCCGGTTAGTAAGGGAGGTTTGGGGTTGATACCCTTACATAGGAGGCTTATAGGAATATATGTAAAGCAGAGATATGTCGAGGAGGGAGGTGGGGGTAAGCGGTGGAGTGGTCATGCGTGAGGTACGGAGGTGGTGGAGTGGACGGACCTGAGTTTATGTGAGGCAATGTTAGAGTTTTACTAGTTGTCAGAGAGCCAAGGGGTTTTCGGGTGGGGTTTTGGACAAGCTTGGGGAGGCGGGGTATATGCAAGGGTAGCAGAGTACCCAAAGTATAATTGGCGGGCGACTTGGGTAGGTTTCCGGAAGTTGAGGCTGGGGGCGAGGGTTAGGGAGACGGTTTTTCGATTCCTACATGGAATCTTGTTCTAAAGCGCAATTGTTTTTAATGGGTTTAGGAGTGAGGGTACTTGTTTGAGATGGGCTTTTGATACGTCGTACCATGCGGTGTATTTTTGTGAAGATTTAGGGGGTACGGGAATGGTTTGGACGAGTCATGAGGAGTGTAGGTGGGTGTGGGCTTTCGATGTTAGGGGCTTTAAGCCTGGATATTGGTGGGTTTGAGGAAAATGTACGTAGAAGTTTAATGTACCTGGTGGTTGATTTCATATATGTGTCGTGGGGTATGCGAGGTAGTGGGTGGGAGGCGGGTTCAGGCCTTGGCGGCACATTTTACAGGACGAAATGTAGGAATCAGGGTTTGTATGGAGAACTTGGGTTGAAGCTTTCTCAGAGGGTTATAGAACGATGACGGTGGTGTCCCTTTAAGGTTTTGGGGATGACGTAGGAACCATTCGAGGGGACTGGTCGATTGGGGGAGGGGGAGGTTGGGTATATCCGGAAGGGGTTGACTAGGGTATAGTATGGTTGATTGATGTGTGGTTGGTTAGGCGTGGGTATACAGGGTTGAAGCTAGGATGGGTTGGGACGGGGTGGTATCGTGGGGTCCGATTTTGGATGTTTCGGGGATGGGGTTGTAGGTAAATGTTCAGGTGTGTGTTGACTCAGACATGGAGTGATGTTGGTTGGGGGGTCATAGGGGTCATGGACGCATGGGGTTTTCCCTCTAGGATGTAGTAGTGTAATCTAATGTTAAAGTAGTAGGGTTTGTCGGTGGTGATGTGCTGGCGTTTTGCATTTATGTGGCTGGTTGGAGGTTAGGAGGTATTAGGTGTTAGACAACTGACAGTGTGCAGGTGTGCTTGGGTGAAGTTGTCCCAGGTATCTGTGGCAATTCATGTAGGATAAAGTTGATGTTTTGCTATGTTTGTCTTTAGTTTAACGGTTTTAGTATTGTTTTCTGTATGTGTTCCTATCTTTTGTTTGATTATACAGGAGCAGCTTTTGCATATTTTTGGGTTTTCTAGTGTTTGTATATGTATGCAACACAAATGTGTTTTGTGTGGTCTTATTATCCGGTGTGGAATGTAGACGTTGTGTTGTAGACAGTGTTGTCTACGGTAGTGTTGGCTTGATGTTAATGTATTTCTTATTTAAGATGATGTTGTGGTGTGACCCTTGTTTCGGGGGTCAGTTGTTTTTGTGTGTTATTGTGTAACACCTGTTTTATAGGCAGAAAGTTTAAGGTTTTATTTTATTTCATGCCTATGTACTGCGTTTTTGTGGTAGGGAAGAAGTAAAATATGTAACCAGCGGTTAAATTTTGTGGTGTTTTTGAGACAATGTATGTTCAGTTTCATTGACAGTGTGTTATGTTATGTATAGAAAAACTTAGCTAGGATTGGGTAGTAGGATGGACTTTTTTTGTTTGTGCTTTTGGCACGGGTTCTTATTATAGGATATATAGAACTGATGTGTTTATTCCTGTTCTGTTTGCTTGTTTTGTTTATATGAGCCTGATTTATTTTTGGGCATTTATTGGATTGTTATGTATATATGTGTTTCTAATAAAATATAAAAAAAAAAAAAAAAATTGACCAGTTTTACCTAATCGGCACGACATATATATATATAAATATATATATATATATATATATATATATATATATATATATATATATATATATATATATATATATATATATATATATATATGTATATATTATATCGTTCATAATAAGCCGAACTTGCTGAATAAGCCGAGCCCACATAAAAATTGGACTTTTCGAAAAAAAATTCTTACAGATTGATAGATATATTTTATTCATTGACAATGATATAAAATGGATAATTTTTGGAAAAATTATCGGACGCTATAGATTACTAAAGTGGAAACTTTATCAAAGATGTTCTGAAATTTACCACGAGCAATAAAAAAAAAGCAATTACGAGTACTTTTGGAGGCGTTGGGAAGGTTTCTGAAGCGATGGAGAGTCCCCACTCTCCCTCTAACTTCACCAAGATATTTTCTTCCCAGCATTGGCAAGGGTGTGCCACCATCCCAGATCCTCACTACACATTCCCTCCCAGTCCTCTCCACATTCCCTATTGGCATGAAATTAAACCTTTTCTTTTTGTTTAATATAAACTCTCTCCATGAAGCCATTAAGGTTAAATATATCTGATGACCACGTCGCTAGTTCTTAGACTCTTAAACGATCTCTAGCGCTTCCAGTATTTTATAATATTTATTATGTCAGAAGAGAGCGGCATTTTGTACTTGAGTAAGATCACTCAAAATCTTCTTTTAAGATTCAAAAAATAAATAAATAAAGAAGGATCAACTTCTATTATGTTACCGTGTTCAAAATGATTTAGTGTTTTCAGTGCAGGGATTTACATGACATATAAACTCTCGCATACAGAAATGTATATCATTTACACACACTTGAATATAAGTAAATGAGATTTACTCAACTAATGAGTGAAATAAATTGCGCATTCAAGCCATGGAAATAAGTAATTACATTGACACCCCCTCGGTGAGATGATAGTAATACACTCAGGCACATATGGAAATGACATTTACATACCAAACAGCGAGATGCGAAATAAATTAATTAACATTGATTCATGCACCATCGTCATTCAACAGATGAAACAAGACGTACAGGTTGAAAGCTCATTATAAATATAAATACTAAGAAAATTAAACTTCAGTACTCAGAGATTCCCACAACTCTGTCTTAATTAAGGTTCTTCGTGTCAGTTTCATCTCTACTCATTGCAGTCTTGGGATGTACATAGGTTAACGACTCACTGGGTATCTACTAATAAATTTTCTCTCACTTGATAATGAATGGGACTTTACTTTAAAAGTGATAAAGCCACTGGGACTGAAAAGTCTTCATATGAAGATATCCAAATCCTGCAGATGTTTTTTATCCATTAAATTGTCAGTATTATACTATTGATGTAATTCTACTACCACATTTTGTGAAAACCCGGAAATAAAAGCGCTAGATTCGACTAAATGCTCTGTAGAACACTCGGTCTCATGAGGCATGCGGGAAGCGTATGTGGTTTCAGTACCTTGGACTCGTAATAATTTGCAGAGAGCGTTTAGTGAGTCACGCACCAGTAAAAGGTCTAACCACAATCTGACAACAATCCTTCTTCACTTACCCCTTCACGATATATGAAAGACTTGTAAGTACCAACATCAGAAAGAAGAGGTTGCAACTGTATGCTTACTAGTTGTAAATCTGTTTAACACATACAAGCACATACATACGCGTCCAGAATTACAAATACCTGTAAAGATACGTACGTACAACTTTAGCAAACAAACACAAATACACTTACCAACATATGAATAGAAATACCTTGAATCTTGATTTCTTTCACTATTATATCTTTTGAGCGTGTTTATAGTATTATTCTCTACAGTATTTTAAAAATATTATTTTTAGCTATTTTTTTTAATCCTCCTTTTTACAGAATGAGTCCAATCAACACTTAATATGAGCATAGGAAAATATGGAGCATTATTCCCACACATCTTTGTCTACATTTTGTTATTATGAGTTCTTTAAGATTAAACGATATTGTTACAAATTTGCAACATTTCTTGCAACAAGGAAATTTATTCCAAAATACTTCTAGTTTTTATTATGCTTACACATTTAGATTACAAAATCTCAGTTCCCGTTTCCTCTCCACTTTGAAAAAGATAAATATAAAGACTATATGATGGCTAATACACTGCATGAGAGCAGTTTTATATTCTATCTTTAGAAGAGTGTTCAAAACGAGGACAAAACTTTCACAGATCATTAGGTATAGTTTAAACAGAGTTAAATCAGACATTTTGCTTCGGAAATAAGATGCTTTGTATAAGAAGGCCTTTGTTCCGTCATTCATAGTCGCCCTCTTTAATGCATTAGTAAACACTTTCCATGAAATTTCACACCACTTATTCAGAATAGTGAATGTGGAAATATGCACACAACGACACGCAAACAAATATAACAATAGCACTTTCCAATCTTTCATGCATCCACACCAGAAGCTGATGGGTTATGTCATAATAAAATAATCAAGTGATAATCACATAAATATATCATCAAAGAGAAAGATTGGTTGTGTGAAGAACTTTATAATGATTGAGGTTGTACTGTTCATCAACTATGTATAACAAAAAAATAAATCTGAAATTGCAAATTCTGAATTCGGATCTATGTTACTTGTATGATTGTCTTATCAGGCTTTATATATTTCTAAAATAATTTTAAAGTTACATTTTCTCTAATTCCATATTTTCCCCCGTTACTTCTCTTTTTTTTCTAAATTTCTTTCATTCTTCAATACTGTGGAATATAATGAAAATTATTAAACATACTCTGTAAGATGCTGGAAGAAATTTCTGTCTCAATAATTTAATTAAATTTGTGAATTATTTGTTGGGTATTATGCAGGATGCTTGTGATATGGTTCTTCAACAATATTTATTTGTATAATTGTTAATCTGAATGGAAGTCTAATGGATTTTTCTTCCTTAATAGTAATGTCCACAGCTCTGTGATTGCACAATAACATGTGTATTAATTATTTTTATAAGAACAATCACTCGAGAGAAGTGTTGTTTTTGTCACTTCCTCGGTGTTTGCGTGTGTGGAGCGTGTTTTCTCACCCTTTCTACGCAGAAAGAACTGTCAAGAATACAAAAATAACAGTATCATAGATAACAGTATTCATAGATAACCTTCTAATCACTCTTTCAATAGTTTAATTTTATATTGTAGCAATTTACTGATTTAGGCTCTATTGCATTTAGTTGATTAGCTGATCATTGAAGAAAAATATGTATAATAAATTCCATATGTATCTCCATCAGCACAGCGATAAAAAAAAAAGTCAAGGTCTCCTGCAACTTTGCTATAAAAGCCCGACGTCCCTTCAGCAAGACACACTCCCTCAGCTGTGGCCACAGTTGATACTCTCGCAAACATGAAGTTCTTAGTGAGTATTCACACTTTTGTATTTATATACATATATTTTTTTTCCTAAATTTTCGCTGTTGCATTTCAGACAAGTAAGTTGCCTTATTGCAAGGTAAGAGGTATATGACTAATTTACCCTGATAGCATGTTCCATATTCTAAAGATTCATAAATGTTACAATATTTTCTAAGAAGTGCACCTTCAATATGTCAACAATTTTATATTGAAAGTTATATTATATTCCTTATATATACGTAGGTGTTTGTGTTCCTGGCGGCTGTCGTTTGCGCTTCTGATGTTGAGAAGCGAGATGCGGAGCCCGTCCACCGACACTTCCACCCACACTACAACCTACACCGTCATTATATTGGTAAAAGGTCTGCACAGCCAGAGGCCGAACCTACCTACCCTAGGTACAATGTTCCATCATACCCTTACGTGAATAACCACTATCGCTACGGGAGATCTGCAGAGCCAGAGGCTGAAACTACTTACTCTCGGTACAATGTTCCATCATACCCTTACGTGAATAACCACTATCGCTACGGGAGATCTGCAGAGCCAGAGGCTGAACCTACTTACCCTCTTTACAATGTTCCAGCATACCCTTACGTGAATAACCACTATCGCTACGGGAGGTCTGCAGAGCCAGAGGCTGATCCTACCTACCCTCGGTACAATGTTCCATCATACCCTTACGTGAATAACCACTATCGCTATGGGAGATCTGCAGAGCCAGAGGCTGAACCTACTTACCCTCGGTACAATGTTCCAGCATACCCTTACGTGAATAACCACTATCGCTACAGGAGATCTGCAGAGCCAGAGGCTGAACCTACCTACCCTCGGTACAATGTTCCATCATACCCTTACGTGAATAGCCACTATCGCTAGTAGAGTTCTGCACAAAGGCAGATGTTGATCTCTCCATGCTATTTTAGTAATAGGTATCTTCACCATCACCACGACTCAGTCACCTACAGACAACACCCCATATTCAAGATTCATACTATGAAGCCTTCATTATTCCAACAACTATTCCTCTTCTAAAGTATCCAAGAACTGCAAGACATTTCTTCGTTAGAGTGTCGCGTCACCAATAAAACAAAACAACAAACAAAAATGTTTATTATTCCTTTAAATACATAATAGCAGATAATTTCTTAATTTATAAGCAAACATAAATTAAGGAAAAGAAACGCACTGATGTTATTTTATTTCTGTTAAAATCCTATCAATTATTCAAAAGTCCTTAAGGCATCATGTTAAAGAAGCTGAAAATAATATAGTCATGTATCCCTCCAAGAGCATGTACACTGCTGTTCTCAAGGCATACTTATCGTGAGAGATATACTACACAGACCCCATACTGTCATGATGCTGGTATAAGGTCAGCAGAAACAAAGGATGATCTTATTTACCCCTCTACACTACGTTCCCTCATACGCCTACTTAAGTAACGGCTATCGCTACGTGAGATCTGCAGATCGACAGGATGAACCTACCCACCATCTGCACTATACTCCATCATATACTTGATTAACCACTAGAGCTACATGAGATCTGCGGAGCCATAGGCTGAACGCACGTACCCTCGGTACAATGCTTCTTCATATATTTACGTGATTACTCCAATCGCTACGGGAGATCTGCAGAACCTGTGGCTAAATGTACGTACAGTCGCTTATGTCCCATCATTTAACAACGTTTAATTGCCACTGTGCTACTAGACAACTGCATATACAGTGCATATACATCAAGAACATTCTTTTCATACTTTCACCCTTGTGAGGATCTCTAGCTTCACGGAATTTGTCATTACCTCCTATTCATTGGAAAACATTAAATTTTTGGGTGGGATAGAAAGCCCAAGAAGCGATAACAATAGAAGATTTCTGGAGAGCTCGTTGTTTACAATATAAATATTAGTGAAATAACTATTAAAATGTTTGCGAAAGTATTCATGATAGTTTTATTATTGCATCCATTCACTCTATTATTCACTGATAAATTTAGGAAAAGACTAAGCAATTTTTCATTTATGAAAAAGTAAAAATTTGTTTATTACTTTCGTAAAAATAAGATAATACTCGTCTTCGTAAACGTAGTATTTCTTGTTTGCTATTGTTTACGATCTTGACTTGAGATTCCACTCAACATACGTGATTTCAGTGATGTCTTATACTTGTAGTATATACTTCTCCGCATTCCCTATTGGCATGAAATTAAACCTTTTCTTTTTGTTTAATATAAACTCTCAACATTAAGCCATTATAGTTAAATATATTTGATGACCACGTCGCTAGTCCTTAGACTCTAAACGATCTCTAGCGCTTCCAGTATTTTATAATATTTATTACGTCAGAAGAGAGCGGCATTTTGTCCTTGAGTAAGCTCACTCAAAATCTTCTTTTAAGATTCAAAAAATAAATAAATAAGGATCAACCTCTATTATGTTACTGTGTTCAAAATGATTTAGTGTTTTCAGTGCAGGGATTTACATGACATATAAACTCTCGCATACAGAAATGTATATCATTTACACACACTTGAACATAAGTAAATGAGATATACTCACCTAATGAGTGAAATAAATTGCGCATTCAAGCCATGGAAATAAATAATTACATTACCATCCCCTCGGGGAGATGAGAGTAATACACTCAGGCACGAATGGAAATGACATTTACATACCAAACAGCGAGATGCGAAATAAATTAATTAATATTGATTCATGCACCATCGTCATTCAACAGATGAAACAAGACGTACAGGTTGAAAGCTCATTACAAATATAAATACTAAGAAAATTAAGACTTCAGTACTCAGAGATTCTCACAACTCTGCCTTAAGGTTCTTCGTGTCAGTTTCATCTCTACTCATTGCAGTCTTGGGATGTACATAGGTTAACGAATCACTGGGTATCTACTAATAAATTCTCTCTCACTTGATTATGAATAGGACTTTGCTTTAAGAGTGATAAAGCCACTGGTACTGAAAAGTCTTTATATGAAGATATCCAAATCCTGCACATGTGTTTTATCCATTAAATTGTCGGTATTATATACTATTGATGTAATTCTACTACCACATTTTGCGAAAACCCGGAAATAAAAGCGCTAGATTCGACTAAATGCTCTGTAGAACACTCGGTCTCATGAGGCATGCGGGAAGCATATGTGGTTTCAGTACCTTGGACTCGTAATAATTTGCAGAGAGCGTTTAGTGAGTCACGCACCAGTAAAAGGTCTAACCACAATCTGACAACAATCCTTCTTCCCTTACCCCTTAACTATATATGAAAGACTTGTAAGTAACATCATCAGAAAGAAGAGGTTGCAGCTGTATGCTTGCTAGTTGTAAATCTGTTGAACACATAAAAGCACACACATACACGTCCAGAATTACAAATACCTGTAAAGATACGTACGTACAACTTTAGCACACAAACACAAATACACTTACCAACATATGAATAGAAATACCTTGAATCTTGGTTTCTTTCACTATTATATCTTTTGAGCGTGTTTATAGTATTATTCTCTACAGTATTTTAAAAATATTATTTTTAGTTATTTTTTTTAATCCCCTTTTCACAGAATGAGTCCAATCAACAGTTAATATGAGCATAGGAAAATATGGAGCATTATTCCCACACATCTTTGTCTCCATTTTTTTTATGTTATTATGAGTTCTTTAAGATTAAACGATATTGTTTCACAAAGTTTTTACAAATCTCAGTTCACGTTTCCTCTCCACTTTGAAAAATATAAATATAAAGACTATATGATGGATTATACACTGCATGAGAGCAGTTTTATATTCTATCTTTAGAAGAGAGAGTGTTCAAAACGAGGACAAAACTTTCACAGATCATTAGGTATAATTTAAACAGAGTTAAATCAGAGATTTTGCTTCGGAAATAAGATGCTTTGTAATAGAAGGCCTTTGTTCCGTCATACACAGTCGCCCTCTTTAATGCATTAGTAAACATTTTTGATGAAACTTCACACCTCTTATTCAGAATGGTGTATGTGAAAATATACACACATCGACACGCAAACAAATATAGCAAGCAGCCTTCATAGTTTAAACCGAAACATTGACTCAACAATAGCACTTCCCAATCTTTCATGCATTCACACCAGAAGCTGATGTGTTATGACATAACAAAATAATCAAGTGATAATTACATAAATATATCATCAAAGAGAAAGATTGGTTGTGTGAAGAACTTTATAATGATTGGGGTTGTACTGTTCATCAACTATGTATAACAAAAAAATAAATCTGAAATTGCAAATTCGGAATTCTGATCTATGTTACTTGCATAATTGTCTCATCAGGCTTTATATATTTCTAAAATAAATTTAAAGTTACATTTTCTCTAATTCCATATTTTCCTCCGTTACTTCTCTCTCTTTTCTAATTTTCTCATTCTTCTATACGGTGGAATATATTAAACATACTCTGTAAGATGCTGGAAGAAATTTCTGTCTCAATAATTTAATCAAATTTATGAATTATTTGTTAGATATAATGCAGGATGTCTGTGGTATGTTTCTTCAACAATATTTATTTGTATAATTGCTAATGTGAATGGAAGTCTAACTCATGGATTTTTCTTCCACGCTCTGTAGTTGCCTTTTCCATTTCCATCTACAGCATGCCTATGCACAATGGCATGTGTATTAATTATTTATATATCAAGTACAATCACTCGAGAGAAGTGTTCTTGTTGTCACTTCCTCGGTGTTTGCGTGTGTGGAGCGTGTTTTCTCACCCTTTCTACGCAGAAAGGACTGTCAAGAATACAAAACTAACAGTATCATAGATAACATATTCATTGATAACCTTCACTTTTTCAATAGTTTAATTTTATATTGTAACAATTTCCCGATTTATGCTCTATTGTGTTTATTTGATTAACTGATCATTGAAGAAAAATATGTATAATGAATTCCATACGTATCTCCATCAGCACAGCGATAAAAAAAAAAAGTCAAGGACTCCTGCAACTTTGCTATAAAAGCCCGACGTCACTGCAGCAAGACACACTCCCTCAGCTGTGGCCACAGTTGATACTCTCACAAACATGAAGTTCTTAGTGAGTATTCACACTTTTGTATATATACAAATATATATATATATATATATATATATATATATATATATATATATATATATATATATATATATATATATATATATATATATATTCTCTCTATTGCATTTCAGACAAGTAAGTTACCTAATTGCCACATAAGAGGTATATGATTAATACCCTGATAGCATGTACCATATTCTAAAGATTCAAAAATGTTACAATATTATCTAAGAAGTGCACCTTCAATATGTCAACAATTTTATATTGAACGTTATATTACATTCTTTATATATACGTAGGTGTTTGTGTTCCTGGCGGCTGCCGTTTGCGCTTCTGATGTTGAGAAGCGAGATGCGGAGCCCGTCCACCGACACTTCCACCCACACTACAACCTACACCGTCATTATATTGGTAAAAGGTCTGCAGAGCCAGAGGCTGAACCTACCTACCCTCGGTACAATGTTCCAGCATACCCTTACGTGAATAACCACTATCGCTACGGGAGATCTGCAGAGCCAGAGGCTGAACCTACCTACCCTCGGTACAATGTTCCATCATACCCTTACGTGAATAACCACTATCGCTACGGGAGATCTGCAGAGCCAGAGGCTGAACCTACCTACCCTCGGTACAATGTTCCAGCATACCCTTACGTGAATAACCACTATCGCTACGGGAGATCTGCAGAGCCAGAGGCTGAACCTACCTACCCTCGGTACAATATCCCATCATACCCTTACGTGAATAACCACTATCGCTACGGGAGATCTGCAGAGCCAGAGGCTGAACCTACCTATCCTCGGTACAATGTTCCATCATACCCTTACGTGAATAACCACTATCGCTACGGGAGATCTGCAGAGCCAGAGGCTGAACCTACCTACCCTCGGTACAATGTTCCAGCATACCCTTACGTGAATAACCACTATCGCTACGGGAGATCTGCAGAGCCAGAGGCTGAACCTACCTACCCTCGGCACAATATCCCATCATACCCTTACGTGAATAACCACTATCGCTACGGGAGATCTGCAGAGCCAGAGGCTGAACCTACCTATCCTCGGTACAATGTTCCATCATACCCTTACGTGAATAACCACTATCGCTACGGGAGATCTGCAGAGCCAGAGGCTGAACCTACCTACCCTCGGTACAATGTTCCTTCATACCCTTACGTGAATAGCCACTATCGCTACTAGAGGTCTGCAGAAAGGCAGATGTTGATCTCTCCACCTTTATTTTGGTAATAGGTATCTTCACCATCACTACGACTCAGTCACCTACAGACAACACCCCATATTCAAGATTTCACACTATGAAGCCTTCATTATTCCAACAACTATTTCTCTTTTAAGGTATCCAAGAACTGCAAAACATTTCATCGTTAGAGTGTCGCTTCACCAATAAAACAAAATAACTAACAAAAATATGTTTATTATTCCTTTAAATACATAATTGGAGATAATTTTTTAATTTATAAGCAAACATAAATTAAGGAAAAGAAACGCACTTTTTTTTTTGGATATGAAAACTTTTACCTCTTTTAAATGTTGTTTTCTTTCTGTTTAAATCCTATCAATTATGCGAGAGTCCTTAAGGCATCATGTTAAATAACATGAAAATAATATAGTCATGTATCCCTCCAAGAGCATATACACTGCTGTTCTCAAGGCATACTTATCATGAGAGATATACTACACAGACCCCATACCGTCATAATGCTGGTATAAGGTCAGCATAAACAAAGGATGAACTTATTTATCCTCTACACTACGTTCCCTCATTCGCTTAAGTAACGCCTATCGCTACGTGAGATCTGCAGAGCGAGTCTGGACCTACCCACCATCTGCACTATACTCCATCATACACTTACTTGATTAACCACTAGAGCTACATGAGATCTGCGGAGCCATAGGCTGAACGCACGTACCCTTGGTACATTGCTACTTCATATGTTTACGTGATTATTGTTATCGCTACGGGAGATCTCCAGAGCCTGAGGCTAAACGTACGTACACTCGCTTATGTCTCATCATTTAACAACGTTTAATAGCCACTTTGCTATTAGACACCTGCATATACAGTGCATATACATCAAGAAAATTCTTTTCATACTTTCACTTTTGTGAGGATCTCTAGCTTCACGGAATTTGTCATTACCTCCTATTCTTTGGAAAATATTAAATTTTTGAGTGGTATAGGAAGCCCAAGAAACGATAACAATAGAAGATTTCTGCTCTAAGAGTTGTTGTTTACAATATAAATATTAGTGAAATAACTATTAAAATGTTTGCGAAAGTATTCATGATAGTTTTATTATTGCATCCATTTATTCAAGTGTTCACTCTATTATTCACTGATAAATTTAGGAAAAGACTAAGCAATTATTCATTGATAAAAACGTAAAAGTTTCTTTATTACTTTCGTAAAATTAAGATAATACTTGTGTTCGTAAACGTAGTATTTCTTGTTTGCTATTATTTACGATCTTGACTTGAGATTCCATTCAACATATGTGATTTCAGTGATGTCTTATACTTGAAGTTTACCATGGAGTTTATATTAGTTATGTTATTATATTATTGGTACCTGACACAATTATATAAAATGGTTAATTTTTGGACCAAACCTAACCTAGAAATCTTACTTTCACTTTGAGGGTTTTACCGATCAGCTTCATTTAGCGTTCGAAACCCAGGCTGTTTCACCCGTGCATTCACACTTCAGTTACTAGACTGGTGTGATGTATAGCAGCTGTCTATGATACTAACAAAATTATGGCAAAAATAGTGAACAGTACTCCGGTAACGGTGTTCTGTTAAGAGTTCCATTAATAAATAGCGTTCTCTGAGGTGTTCTGTTAACTGTGTTTCGCTAATAGTTTTCCGTTTAGTGCTGTTACGATTAGTACTGTAGCAGACAGAGAAGAATGAAGTGGTAAGTATATATAGCATTAGCTACAGACAATCATTGACAAAATGTGAAAACAAATTTGGTCTTTCAAAACAATAAGAACTATTGATAATTGTAGAAGCACCGAATAATATATAAGAGCTTAGTGATTTCTCTATCTTCTTAATAATAATGATCATCATAAAAATTATAATTACAATAATAATTAGTAATAATAGTAATTACTAATTAAAAATCAATAATTATTTTAAAATAATTAATAATAGATAATTGTACACAAAGACAGAATTTTTATTTAAAATATTAAGTGCGATTTTAAATGACGAGTGTAAAATATTGATACAGGGGGGATCGACACCATGCCTATCCCTTCTAGGGCAGGGTAGGTGCCAAAGCTAGAGCTTGCTACCATCTGCGGCTCGCAAGCCTGCCCTTCCTGTCAGCCTCCCAGATCAAGGAATATGTGATGACAGGTATTGAAGTAGGTTACTGGAATAAAGCTTAAAATTTGGGCAAGAGATTCTCTAAACTAACAAACTGTGGAATGTTTATTCTCCAAGGATCACAAGCATTCGGTTACACAGAACACACCAGAAGTCTACCAGATATCATGAAAAGATTGCAGCCAAGTATACATCGGTCTGGAGTTTTATGACTCTGATCGCGGGTTCTAACCCCACCCATGGTATGGTTCGAATGTTGTCTACGAGGATCACCGAACCCCAGCGGGCAATACGTTATGGACATGAGAATTCAGCCGTTTTTCAACATGTTAGCAATAACAATCACAATCATTGGGAAGCTGCCACCAACAAGCACAAATCACACTTCACAGCTACAACCACAAAAATCATAGAATCTGCCCTCATAGCTACCACCCCTAATTTTAACATCTCACAGAGACAATGGAAACCAGACGTTATTTCAAAATTCGCTCTCAAGAAGTATAAACCATCACCCAGCTTAATACAGAACTACAGCACAAGACCAGGAATTTTATAGTTTAGACGAACTACTTGCCCAAATTTTAAGCTTGGTCCCAGTACCTAGTTTAAGACCTGTCATCACACTCACTCCATGACCTGTCTTCCCATGCGCTGACCTGACGCTCCATGCTCAACTGCACGGTTGAGAGGCGCATTTTTCCTATAAATTCATGTTCTCCTTTCGTTTGTGTATTTTCTGAAGACGACCCCAACAAGGGGTCGAAATATGTAGACCAATTAATTTTCTGAATTTTTGTCTCCATATATAATGTGTGTGTGTGTACTCACCTAGTTGTGGTTGTCATAGCTCCTGGCCCCGCCTCTTCACTGGTCGCTACTGGGTCACTCTTCCTGCTCCATGAACTTTATCATACCTGTTCTTAAAGCTATGTATGGTGTGTGGGTGTGTGAGTGTGTGTAAACAATGCCGTCTTTATTATTTATCCGATTTATTTATTGACGTTACTGACGAATCTTCATCCATTATCAGAATCTTGAAGTATATTTTAATAGTATTTACATAGTAACTTTTAAACAATATCACAAAATCATACCAGTTAAAATTCTAATCACAGGATGAATTAAGTGACCAAATTAAACTGTACACTTTCCTTCGTGCACACACTGGGAGATCCAAGGCCAGAAGCTGACCAGAGAGGTGAAGATAGTGAGTGGTTTCCCACAGGAGTCCTGGGTGTGGAAAGTTACCAGGCCAGCCACCAGCCACTGATCCTGTGCACGTGTTCCAGCGTTTATCAGGTAAGGTCCTCCCGATGATCCTTCCTCCAAGAATCTCTCGGACACTGTCAGTAAGATGTTGGTTAATTAAGGATAGAAATTTTTGAAATGCTATACTTGTAAATTAATTTGTTATAACACTAGCACCAAAACTCAGTGTATTTTGGAGGAAGAGGTTAGATTAAAGATTAAAAAAGGCATAATACCGTGACTATTGTTCCTTAGACTACCTCCACTATTACTACTACTATTTCTTCGCTAGTACTCCACGCTCTGCCCCTTTTTTCATTATCATTAAGCCAGCGGAAGGCCTCGGTCAGATGACCAAAAGCTTCAACGGCGGGTCATCCTCTGATTAAGACCCGCGTCAGGAAACACTTGTCCTGTTTCCTGACGAATCTTACCTAACCTAACCTGAAACTGTTGATATCATTAATGGGAAGGGTTCATATGATGAACGTCAACAAGGACACTGATACTTGGAGAAATGCGAGAGACAAGGGGGATGTTGGAAGGTCAGAGATACACCACGCAGAACACGTCCCAAGACATTTACTGACCCCCTTTTTGACCCACAGCCATTTATCGACCCCTTCGATAATCCCATCGACCCTTAGGGGTCTATTGACTACTCTGGGGAACCCTGCTTTCACATGATGAAAATTGAAAACATCTCTGGAAGGTATCTAAAGTTGAAGAATTGAGACACTTACGCAACATATGGGAATCTTTATTGAAGAAACGTTTCGCCACTCAGTGGCTTCATCAGTCCAATACCTTTCTGCTTTGCCACTGTGTGGCAAAACGTTTCTTCAATAAAGATTAACATATGTTGCATAAGTTTCTCAATTCTTCAAATTGTCGGTTTTCAAAACCATTTATCATATCTAAAGTTGTTTCTCTAAACATGACTCAATACACATTGTTTTCCCTACCAATATCATTTGCGCAGAACTGGTTGGAGTCAATGTTGGTAGCTCTGGAACATGCGCTGTGAGGTGAATCACACCGAGAGTCGTGTTGCTGAAGAATTACATCCCAATTGTAATCTCCGCTTTGATGCTTAAATGTCTGCCGAGGAAAAAAATGTCGTAATTAAACACTTTTTTCGTTAAATTTATAGATTTGTTTTAATGTAATTGAAATTTCTGCATTGTTTGTGAAGAAAAACACAAGTGGAACCAGTTTTTATTTGAACATTATTTTTCACTCTGTACAACTTTAGTATATAATTATTTGATAAAGCTGTACTCAGAGTCATGTGATGTTCCGATTAAATGGTTTTTTTTTTTTTTTGCCCCTTTTATTTTATCTTCAATAGTGTCAACAGTACGCTATGTAGATCCTGCATTGTTTTTGTTAAGTACACGGCGGGTCATCATCTGACTAAGACCCGCGTCAGTAAACACTTGCCCTGTTTCCTGACGAACCTTACCTTACCTAAGTACATGGCTAACCCGTGGTTATAAATTCTAAAGTCATCCTATGATAATCCAACAGAGCAAAACATCATTATTTATTTTCTTGCTTAGTTACATTGCTGTTCTCTGTCAGTACCAATGAAAATTTTGATGAGTTCTTCTAGGAGCAAATGAGTTTGTACTCATTTGCACTTCCATTCGAACGTTTGTAATGTAAAATCAAAAATAGTATTTTTATGTGCTGCTATATAGGATGAATCATTTTGCATTGATTTGTCTGACTGGAAATATATTAAAAAATGATCCTGATTATTAAAATCATACATATATGTATGTGCTCAGATGGATGTGAATGTTGCGATTCAGAAGGTCACTTAAACTGTGATATATCCCATCACTTCTGGTACAATAACCATCGAGTAAATCATGGTGCTGTGTTTCCTTCTGTGGAGTCACCTCGCCCTTGGAAAATGATTTAATGATTCAAGAGTGAAGTTTTCGATCAATCTTATGAATATAACACTGACTGTCAATTCACTTTAAACTTGATTCTACCGAAATAATGAGGAAATGCATAGCAAAAGTAAGCATATAATACAAATAAAAGCTGTGTCTAGAAAGTATTATGTTCCCTGATGGAGATATAAGGTATAAAATACCGACACGATGAAAAAAATAAAGAGAAATGCAGTTTATTTTTCCATGTTCCCTGATAATGTTAATAATATTAATACTTACAACAGCTATTTGTTCACCAGGGAAGTCTTTGGTTAAAATACAAGCCGGCTGTATATGGTAGGAGAATGTGATTGCCTTCTTCAAACGGAGCAAAGATACGTCATTAGAAGGTCTCCGCCCTGGTTTGTAATCCGGAAACAGATGCACACTGTGAACCTGGCGAGAAAACATGTGAAGGATTACCTGGTAAGGAATCAGGTGAATAA